>FLRD01000080.1:0-163304 GCA_900088485.1 Plasmodium ovale wallikeri | reverse complement strand
ATGGGGACAGAAAAAAAAAGGAGTGAAACTTTCGTCCTTGAAAAGTCCCAATTTAATTTTACACACGTGTAGCGCCTTCTAACGATGCACGTGGGCACTTTTTTTTTTTTTTTTTTTTTTTTTTTTTTTAAAAAAAAAAAAAAAAAAAAAAAAAAAAAAAAGCCATGTGGGCGAACTTTACCAGATTTTGCGCCAAACGAATGCGATTAAACGCGTAGTCAAATTGTAGTTTTTAAATTGTATCATGCCTTCTTAGAGGCATATCATAATGGAAGCACGAGCTCAAAGTATAATTCGTATGCTCCAGGCACAAACACACACAAGCGCGCACGCTCGCACGCACGCACGCATACACACATGCACACATGCACACATACATACAACACACGCACCTGCTCAGTCATTATAAACATGGAAGCGTTCGCAAAAAGTGCAGCCCTCCTGGGAGGGGACTCTTTTTTAAGAAAAAAATGGAGCGGCAAAAAGGAGGGGGTGTGGGGGTAGTGGATCCGCCAAATGGGGCCTCTATGGAAAGAGCGCGCACAATGGAAAAACATAACTCCGTGGGGATTTCCGCATCGTTTTATACACATATACATAGCTCATACGTACACTTATACGTAAACGTATACACGTACATACCTGTACACTTATACGTACACGTATACACGTACATACCTGTACACTTATACGTACACGTATACACGTACATACCTGTACACTTATACGTACACGTATACACGTACATACCTGTACACTTATACATACACGTATACACGTACATACCTGTACACTCATACATACAACGTATACACGTACATACCTGTACACTTATACGTACACGTATACACGTACATACCTGTACACTTATACATACACGTATACACGTACATACCTGTACACTCATACATACAACGTATACACGTACATATACGCGACAACACGTGAATGGGCAGATGAGGCAAACCTTCAGACAACCCTCGAAGAGGAGTCAAGCACCTTGACGTGCGCATCGTCCGGGTGAATGACATCGTTACCGCTTTCGATGGTAGGAGAATTCGGATTCTTGACACCATGGCTAATGGGTGTTTCTTCTTCCCTTTCCTCGTGCTTTAGATTTTCCGTACAAGCGATGTCTGCTTCGCGGAAAGAAATTTCCTTTTGAGGTGATGATAAATTTTTCTCAATGGTATTTTCTTTTAATGGTGCACCACTATAAGGTAGTGGAATCACAGGATCATCATTAGATCCATTGTGTTCACATATCATATTTTCTTTATGAAAACTAAATATGGTTTTACTATCAATTTCATGATTATTTTTTTCATCTTCAATATGAAAAGGTGCATATTTCGGTATATTGAATGTACTAACACTAACATCTTGTAAGTTCAAAATATTTATTTCTTCATTTTTATATATAACTGAATTTTCATTAATTACTGCAGTTGGGTTCTTTATCCAGATGTGTTCTAATGCTTCATTAGCTGACATTCTTTTGTCTACATTTAATTCTAACAATTTTGATATCAAATCTTTTGCAGATGATGATATTGTTTTCCATATATTATCTCTAAAATGAAGAATATAATTTTTTTGTATATTCATTTCTGTATTTTTATTAATTGGGAATGGTAATTTTCCACTTAGAAGTAGATATAAAATGATTCCAATAGACCATGCATCTACCTTGTGATTATATCCTTGTAATGTTATAACTTCTGGAGCAACATAAGCTAATGTTCCACATGGTTCTTTTAACAATTCGTTAGGTGCACATAATGTTGAAAGTCCAAAATCTGTTAATTTTATTTGTGCATCTTTAGATTTATCTGTTAATAAAATATTTTCTGGTTTAATATCACGATGTATGATTCCACATCTGTGTAAATATGCAACTGTCTTTATCAATTGTGTTACAATCTTATTTGCATGAATTTCGCTTAATCTTGTTTCAGAAAGTAAAAAATCGTATAGTTCACCACCTCTAACAAGTTCCATTGATATGTATAATGTCTCCTTTGTATTTATTATTTCTTTTAAAAAAATTACATTTGGATGTCTCAAAAGACGTAATATAGATATTTCACTTCTAAGAAGTTCCTTTTCGTAAATAGAAACTGAACGTTTATCTATAACTTTAATGGCAAACTCAGAATTTGTTTGTTTATTTATTCCTCTATATACAGTAGAAAACTTACCTTGACCTAACTGTTCATGCAATTCATACAAATTACATAACGTGTTCTGCTTGGTAGTTGAATATAGGGCATGTAACCATTCCTCTCTTTCTTCATATGTATTCACATATAGATTTCTTTTTTGTACTTGTTTTGTTCCCTTATGACAAATAGAAAAACCATACTTACTTACATTATCATTTTTGGATATAACTTCAACATAACATCCTTCCAAAAACATAAAACCTCTAGGTTTCAAATTATTCTGTTTGTCATAATAATATAGTAGATTGTCAAAAAGGATGTAATATCTAGCCTTAAATTGATGTAAATGTTTTCCTATCTTGTACAAAATACCTTCCTTTAAAGAATTTTTTTTTATCATATCTAAACATTTTTGAAAATCAAAATTGCAATATATACAACTATAAAAATAGCAATGTTCGCAATCACAATATTCACATTCAATTGCAATTTTGTCCTCTTTCACACAAAATCGGGGATACCTACTATGACAATTTGGGCACATTAAAAATGGCCCCTTACAGTTCGGACATGAATACAAATTAATGTCCTTCACATGCTTCTTTGCTCCATCGTATTTTTTCTTCCTCTTCTTCTTCTTCCCTCCGTAGTGGCACATCTCCCCTTCGCTCTCCCTTTCGCTTTCCCGTTCGCTCTCCCGTTCGCTTTCCCTTTCGCTCTCCCGTTCGCTCTCTCTTCCGTTCTCCCGTTCGCCTTCTCTTCCCTCCTTTGCGTTCTCGATTTTTTTCTTCTTCGTCCCCTTCGCCTCGTTTGCCTCCTTCGCCTCGTTTACCTCCTTCACCTTCTTTACCTCCTTCACCTTCTTTACCTCCTTCGCCTCGTTTACCTCCTTCGCCTCGTTTACCTCCTTCACCTTCTTTACCTCCTTCACCTCCTTCACATCCTTCACACCATCCGGGTAATCCCCAATAGGGGTTTTCGTCCCAATGGAGGGTTCTTCTACCCCATTCGGTTGGCCTTGACCTATCACCAGGTTATGATCATCCTTGCCAGGGATACCTATCCCCTCAAGAGGGCGCCTTCTTTGCGCGCTCATCCCCGGTACCATTCCCTCTTCGGTTTCTACCACGTTTCTAACTTCTTTTCCCATGTCCCTCTTCTTTTCATTTTCATTTTCATTCTCACTCTCACTCTCATTTTCAATTCCAAGTGCCCCTGTAGCTATGCAACTCTCCGACTTGTCCACCTTTGCTTCCTCACCCTTTATTGCGTTTTTCCCGGGATTCCTGTCCGTATCACCCGCCGCATAACTGCTGATTGGGTATTTCTTCTTCTTTTTCATGCTTAGCGAGTTGTTAGAATAATTTTTTATTTTTTCGATATTTCTTTTTGCTTTTTTATACTTCTCCTTATTATGTGTACTCCTTTCCTTGCACACGTCGTTGATGTTAAAGCTTATTTTCGACGCTTGTATAAACTCCACAATTTCTTTGGAAAATATATCATTCAGCGAGTTCGTCAGAAGGTTAAAATCGCACTCGTATCCCGCCTTGCTCCTGATATCTTCCAGAAAAAGTTCCTTCTTTCTTTCTTCCGTGCTATTTAAGCCACTCACAGAGGAAAAACACCCATTAACGGGCGTATCAGGTGTGCCACTAATTTGCGCGTCGCTATGATGATCGACCCCGCTTGCCCCTACCCCCTGTGGATTGCCACTTGTACTCAAAAGAGAGCTTAACTTTTCGTTCATTCTGTTTTCCTTAATCGGGGATGTCTCACCCTTGTCGGTGTCAAACTGGTGTTTATCATACCCATTGCAGACGTTAACTACATTTTTCATATCGTAAATATGGCTATAATTTATTTCCTCTTTTTTTGGAGAATCCCCCAACTGTGCTACTAAACCCTGGTCTCCTCGCAATGGGTTTTCGCCCTGGCCAATATTCACCTCTCTCTTTTCGTGGTCCTCTCTTCCCGCGCAGTCTCCAAGTTTGCACGTAAGATGCACTGTCTGCTCACCTTTCCCGTCCCTACCTCCCCTATCACCCTTCCCAATTTCGAATTTCCCCCGCTTCTCAGCGACACCGAAATCCCCATTTGCGTTTTTCATCCCCTCTCCAGGGGAGTCTTCCGCCTTGCCCGCTTCCGCCTTCTCCGCTTCCGCTCCACCCAATGGAGAAAAATAAACCAACTTGACGCCGTTATCTCCTTTTCCCTTTTTCTTGCTTGTCTCTAACTCACTTGTATCCCTATCCTCCTGCTTAGGTGGTGAAGTCTCTTCACTAATTTCCTTCTTATCATCGCTATCAATATTTTTTTCCTTCAAAAAATTAACACATAAATTATCATTAACACAGTCATAATCAGGTGCTTGAACAATAAAAAGTTGTCTAATTTTGAAATATAATTCTTCTGTAATAACTTCTTCATTTTCATCTATTTCTTTATTTTTATAATTCTCAGACTTTATAACAAAATTACTTATGTAGTCTCTACCGTATAGAACATTACCTTGTAGACCCCATATATCCTCATGTAAACAGCTAAAAAATACATACAAAAAAAAGTCATATTTATAAATAACACTTTTAAACTGTATAGATGTTATTTTATCTGTGTCTAAAAACTCACATTCTTCCAACATCATATCTACAATTTCTTCTACATCTACATTTTTATCTGAACATTCCTTATTCTCTTCATTATTTAGTATATTTCGTGCTGTTTTTGATGGAAGGCAATATTCATTCAGAAATAATTTCCTTTTTTTTTCTTTCTTCTTTTCCTTCTTGTAAATATTCATATCGTTTCGATTACAACAGGTCCTATTTTTTGTTTTTTTTTTGTCTCCTTCATGATCCTTTTCTTCCTTTTCGTTTGAGTGGTTCTCCTCTCCACCATTGGGGATCCCATTCTGCGCCACATTAGGCGCTACGTGTTGCGCTACGTGCTGGACCCCACACTGCGCCCTTTTCTGCTCTCCATGATGAGCCGCAAACTGTGCCCTTTTTTGCTCTCCATGATTAGCCGCAAACTGTGCCCTTTTCTGCTCTCCAAGATGAGCCGAAAACTGCGCTACGTGCTGCGTTTCAGCGAGTGCATCTCGTAGGAGTGGTGTCCCCTTTTCTGTATCCTCTTCCTGCTCGTTGTATTTTTCCCTCCCCTTCTGCTTCCCCCCCCTCTTCTTTTTCTTTTTATTTTTTATTAAATATCCATAGATGCTAATAAAGGAGTCGGTAGTGTGGCTAGAGAATCCATCCCTCTGTTCCTTATTCGAACTAAAGCTATCATTTTCCTCGCTGTCCAAATGAGAATTACTTTCGTTACTTGTGAAGCTATCACTAGTAGTGGACATAAAAACAGCATTTCCCGTTTTATAATTCGTTACACAATTTGATCCTCTCTTTTTATCCCTATTTTTTACTCCTTTCCTTTTTCCCACATGTAAGTTCCCATTTTCTTCATGCATAAATGCGTTAGAAGTACTGCTGGATGATGAATTGCTATTGTCTTCTTCACTTTCGCTTTTAAAGAGAGAGCAATCTTTAGTAATTTTTTCTTTCTCTCCTCTACGTTTTCTACAGCTAACAAACGGATCACTTTCATCCTCTGCATCTATCGCACGTTCTTTTCTAATCCCCTTAATACGTTTTTCAAGCTGATGTTTTTTCTCTTTTCTAATTTTTCTTGCCAATTCTCTCATGCTAAGCAGTTTATTGCGATTATTTCTTCCTTCCCTCTGATTCTGGCAATTGCCATTCGGTTCATAATCGCATCTCTCACCATCTGCCTCTCCATCATCATCCTCAGCTTCGTCACTATCCACATCTACGTCTGCATCTACGTCTGCATCTACGTCTGCATCTACGCCTGCATCTACGTCTGCATCTACGCCTGCATCTACGTCTGCATCTACGCCTGCATCTACGCCTGCATCTACGTCTGCATCTACGCCTGCATCTACGCCTGCATCTACGCCTGCATCGACGCCTGCATCTACGCCTGCATCGACGCCTGCATCTACACCTGCATCTACGTCCGCATCTCCTTCATATTGATCACTTTCTGCATCAGATTCGTCACCCTCCTCCTCATCATCTTCCTCATCCATACAATTATCACAATAACTGTAGTTGTTGTAGTTACTATTGTACGGAATATTACACGAATTGTAATTTGCTCCATTTAAATTATTTTCATCATCATAAGTATACCTCCTCCTATTTTTTTTGTTAAAAAAAACATTTTTTAATTTATGAATATAAGGTATATTTGACAACATAGCAACCATCTCAGACTTTTGTATGTAACCATCAGCATTTAGATCAAAGATGTCAAAGAGGACATTTATTTTATCACTCTTTGTGCCTCTACAACATATAGCAATTCCAATTATAAACTCTTCAAAATCTATGTACCCTGTATTTTTAAAATTAAACTTCAAAAAAAGTCGTTCTCCCCAAAGACCTGGGAGGGGAAAAAATTGAAGAAACGTTTCCTTATCAATATGACTTGAGGAGGACCTACTCCCGAGCTCCTTATATATCTGCCATAGAGAGAGGAAGGGAGGGGAAAAAAAAAAAAAAAAAAAAAAAAAAGGGAAATGTTGGACAGACATAAAAACTTTAGTAGAATATCACATCCATACGAGAAGGATGTTATATGCATATAAGCAAAATGATCACAATGGGAAGAAACGTACCTTCTTTAAAACCTCCAATTCATCTGTTTCAAACTTCTTACTGCACAATTTAAAGTTTCTTTTGGGATCATCCTTTTCCTTATCTTTCTCTGTTTGCAGACCCATTTAAAAATATAAAATGGCTTAATTTTACAATTTTAAGGAATTTAAAAAAAAAAAAAAAAAAAAAAAAAAAAACGTGACGTAGATAGGGAATGTTATTCATAAATTGGGGTTTGTGTGCTTGTGTATTTGTTCAAGTGTAGAAGGTGGGAAGTATGTAACGGCGTACAAAAACTTATATTGCTAAAATCAAAATGAAGAAACAAAAAAAAAAGAAAAACTGAAAATAATGTAGTTACAATAGGTGAGAGAATTGTTATCTCCCTTACACATTTATAATTTAATTCGACATTTGGCTCCCTTCACGCTCACGCACGTGTGTATGGGGAATAGGCACATACACATGTGTATGCATATGTGACTATATCCGAGCTTGTATGTGCTCACAATCAATACAAAAGTGCAACTTTCCTTGTGTTCACTTTTTCGAGGAGTAATATTCTGACAAGGGCATGCGCACAAACACTCTCGATGGTTGGAAATATAATAGCATACGTACAAGCATATATACAAACAAATTTGCAATCATATGTACAAACATATGCACAAACATAAGTACAAACATATGTATAAACATAAGTACAAACATACGCACAAACATACGCACAAACATACGCATAAACATACGCACAAACATACGCACAAACATATGTACAAACAAACACACGCATGTATGTATACTTGCACGTACACGTAAGCATGCGTGTGCTTTTGCGCGCACAGTGAGAGAGTGCACCAATGAGTAACACACAGAAAAACAAACAAGGAGAAAATTGCTTATTTTACAAAAAAAAAAAAAAATAAATAATAAAATAAAATAAAAATGCGCCCTTTTCCGCACGTTCTACTTTTTATACCCCTTAGGTGTATATTTTTGCACGCGCCTTTTACTCAAATATGCGATGGTACTGATGAGACACAACTTCGCGAGTAAGCCGTGCCTGTATGTACATACGAACATATAAGGAAAAGGATATACATGCACATTAACACTCATTTAATTCTTCATGTGAAATTCAATAAAAAGAATTACTCGAGCATGGACAACTGGTTAAATCTACCTCACATGTTGCAAAAGGGGGTACTAGCGTGCTCTCGTTTAAACATACATGCCAATTAAGGTGTATATATATGTATATGTATGTATATATATATATATGTACACGTTTCGGTACGCATGCGCATACATGTACATGCGAGTAAGCCTCGACGAAAATGCTCTTTTCGCGGAGTACACCGAAATTGGGAGTGTTCACCGGCTGCTACACAGTTACAGTTACACAAAAAAGAAGCACTCTTACTCAAAGCAGGGGCCTAGGGCAAGCAAGTAAAACGAAGCTTCGTTAGCAACGTTACGCAGAAGGAAATTACAAGTAGTGGCCATCAGTATGCACTGTATAATTTACGGATTCAATCCCGTTAGTTCTTTTGCGCATTATTTGAATTCTTCCTTTCTGTAAACAGTGATATTTCTTTTTGCTTCCTTTCCTCCCCGCAACAATGGGTGGTATATACCAAATGTTTTTTCACGTTGCGTGTGCTGCGCTTACATTTATGCTCTAACTTTTGCTTTCCTTTCAGAACAACAACGATAATAGAAAATGTTCATAAATAAAAACAGAGAAATAATATGACATGCACGGGTAATGTAAAAAAAAAAAAAAAAAAAAAAAAAAAAAAACGGGTGTTGCGCTCTACGTGAATTTACACGTATGCACACATGCTGTATTACGATGGATACGTGCGACACAGAAAATTGCTATGCGGTGTGACGCCACTTGCAAAATAAGGTAAATACGAGGGGGGAAATACAAAAGCAAAAGAAACAACGACTTTCTTCGTGTAAGATCATTTCCTTGATTTCGTGCTGAGCATTTGCAAACGGGTTGCTCACATGATTGCTTGCTACGCACGTAGCATATGTGCATGTGCATTAACACGCGCAAAGTAGGTACATGACATATGCAATGTGCGTATAGCTTATTCTGACAAGATGGACGTCGCAGGTGCACTCTTTTTAAGACGCCTTTCAGAAATTGTGAACATGGAAGGTACGCAGGAAAAAAAAAAAAAAAAAAAAAAAAAAAAAACTTCACTGTGGTGAAGCGATATGCTGCGAAATTTTACGCAGTGTAGCGAAGCGAAATACTATCACTTCACTCGTTCTGCATATGATATCGAAATGACACAATACAACAATTCACATAAAAAGATGCAATAAGCACATTTTTAGCATAAAAATTGTTTTTACTTTTTCCACTTACCATTTTTTCATAAACATTTTTTTTTTTTTCTTTTTTTCTTTTTTTTTTTTTTTTTTTTGCTAATGCGTATTTGTACATATTTTAGGAACAGAAATATATTCTTATTTTTATCGATTTAATGTATTATTTCCGAATTACAAAATAAAGCGGGGAAAAATAAAACCATGGCACAGGGATATAAGTAAACTTCACATATAACCCTTTTTTCGCATATATATATATGCATGCTATATATATGTTTTAACATGTACGTTTAAATACGCTCGTGCATGGCTACGCATGTGCGGGCTTATTTACGATTATTCATACATGGTTTTATGTACGCTCACATTTATGCATATTCATCCTGTACGCTCATGTACGTATTGCGATTGGCACTAAAATGGAATTATGAAGAAACATATATATACCGCGAGGAGGATCCCCCTTTTGCATATTTCCATACGTCATGTTGCGAAACTGTACGTTTGTAATGTGACATATGATTATACATGTGAGTTACGCATCCTTTATTTAAACAATTACCCTTAGGTTTAAATAAAAATATGCATATGCATATATTGTGCATAGGCATTAACGGTAACGCGTGCGCATATATAATGTACAAAAAGTATATATTTATGTATTAAATTATAGCGATATTTCACGTATTACTCTAAGTTTGCAAATTCACGCACAACTTTCTTTTATCGCTTAAGTCGTTCTTTTCAGTTTAAAACGTTCGCGGTTTTTTGTTTCCCTTTTTTTTTTTTTTTTTTTTTTAACTTCCAATGGTGTCCCGTTTTTCTATTTAAAACTTAAAGGTTAAGAAAAATGGGGACAAATCGGGGCATATTAGGGCATATTGGGACAACTTAGGACAAACTGGGAAATGTTTTTAATTTCTGCAAGAGTGTACATGAAAATGCGTATAACTATTCATAAGAAAAATGTAATATATGTGTACGTTAAGAAATTGCTTTGGGGATATACTATTGCTGTGCGGTGGATGGCTTATGCATGTTGCGAGTGTGCCCTCCATGTGCATGGGTGCAAGGACGGAGTTCTTCCCTGCTGCTGAGAATTGTAACGTTTCTTACGTTAGTATGTACGTAAAGTGTACATGGTGAGAGTATGTAGGTAAGAATGTATGTGGTAGGCATATGTGCATATATATATATATATATATATGTATATATGTTTATCCCTGTATGTGCGAGGGAGGTTTTTTTCTGCTTAATTAAGCTTACGTGACGCATTTTGTTCACGCCATTGATATGCTGTTCATAAATACCAGCAGATGCAAAACTCTACGCCAAAGGAGCATTAATAATATCATAACTGGGAATAAAAAAGAAAATGAGAAAGAATTATTTTATCTCTCAAAAGAGTTTTATGCCAGAAAAATGTTTAATTTAAAAAAAAAAAAAAAAGAAAAAAAAAAAAAAAAAAAAAGGGGAAATAAGTACATATGAATGTAGATAACACGTATAAAAAAGGTTCATTTTCCGCGGTACCTTTTCAGATTAAAATGTACATACGGACGCGCATACATGTGTGTATGCACACGTATTCATATATATGCATGCATACATGCTCGTACACGTACATAATGCTTGTATACATAAGAACGTGTGCATGCATTCAAAAGAAGCATACAAAGGGCTGCTTTCCCTGTTAATAGAAAAAATCGCGAGAAATGAAAATTACAGAAAAATAGTACCTAGTTTTCTTGCAACGAAAAGGAGAAAAGAGAGTAAAGCCGAGTTTCGTTTCTGGTTAAGGAGATGCGCGCGTATGATGCACATTTATACTTGCACGCGTGCGCGCACTTACATATGATACGTTTTAAAAGGCGCTTTAAAGTGGCTTTACCCAATTAGGTGCATGTATAATATGTTCTATTGCGCGTCCCCACAAATAGGAGAAATAAATGGGAGGAGAAGCCGACAGGTGTCACGGTGAGGTATGAAAACGTGCACAAGGACACCCTCTGCATATGGCTTATAACTACATATCTGCATAGCAACTCGTATATGTAGGTGCGCCTGGCCTACCTTAACCAACAGTGTTTTGTGCATATATGCTTTGCAACATGTATGCACGTGTGCATGTTTATATTGTGCATCACGTAATGTTTTTCCCCACCATAACAGCACCACTTTTTTATCATTTTTTTTTTTTTTTTTTTTTTTTTTACCACTGGATATTATTTGTTCATCCCTTTTAACCAGCTTATATGTAGCTTTATTTTTATTTCCATGTACAGTTTACCCAAATCGTTGAAAGTGTTTTATGCAAAATGCATAATTTTGTCTTTACGTTTTTCTATTAAGTACAACTATGAAGATAAATATAACTTTGAATTTGTAAACAAATTGCGTTTATACAAAATATTTCTTTATTAGCTAAAGTGAGATTTTCCGTATTTAAATGGTTCATATATATATACAAGACGGGAAAGGGATGAAAAGCTGTCAAACAAATATCTATCGCTTTTTTTTTTTCACCACGACGTTACTTTTTAATATTCCATATGTAACTATATTAATTTGCTATTTCCTCAAATCTATTTTAATTTTTGACGATAAAATATTTCTTTATGAAAAAAGGAACATTTCGAATTAATTTCGGAAAGAATCTTATGATATATTATGAACAGTTCAGAATATATAATAATAACAAAACGAGTGAACGGGTTTGAAATATATTTTTTTTTTTTTTTTTTTCGCTATTTTATGCAAATCAGAAAAAGTTTTTAATTAAAATAAAACTTACAACACAATAATTTAAGTTTTGAAGTAGTATCAGATGAGGAAATTTCATAAAAACATCTTTCTTCGCTCCGTATATTCTTTTTCTTTTTATCTTCTCTCGATGTCACGCTTCGTCTTTCCACATTTCCATTTGTAAATTGGTATAATATAATTTATTACGAAGAATGGGGATAACGTTTAAGCAAAAGCAAAATGAAAATGGAAAAATGTTTCGTATAAAGGGAAGAAAGAAAGTAGGCAAATGGAACTGCTCTACCGCTGCGCCTATCGAAGGCGGGGAAAAAAAAATTAAAAAAATAAAAATAATAAAAATAATAAAAAGAAAGCAAACGAAGCAAACGAAGTAGCAATTAAGCAGGAATACATACAAATCACAGCGTTCATCAGTACGAGATAATAATGCAAATATGCGGTATGAGCGTATATGCAATGTCGTTTTGATATGCCCAGCTTAGAAATGATATTGTTCAAAACGCAAAGCACGCAAAAGCCTAATCGGTAAATTAATTTCTTTTTTAATCTTAATTCTTCGCGTTCACCAATTTATGCGCCGAAATTTTTAATTTTTTATGCTTTATCGTTTCTGGTGTTATGTTGTAACAAAAAAAAAAAAAAAAAAAAAAAAAAATTTCGTTTTTTCTTTTTAAAAAAGGTATTTAATGTAATCTCGTAAATACATTTTACTGCATTTCTTAAAAAGGGAGAAGAACATATGATTGTTAATCTCTCTCCGAAGTGAGCAATTCGTCTTTATTTTGCAGTTCATCGTGCAATCGTGTTATTATCACTTCACCGTTTCGCCGCTTTTCCGTTTCATAATTTATTTCAAGTTTAGTAGTGGTATATTACATATTTTTATGTAAGCGGCTTAATTATCCTGGCTGAGTTTTCAAAAATTGCAGTCATGCCACGTGCTCATTTATTATGTATACAATATACATAAAAATTTGCCTTTTTTTTTTTTTTTTTTTTTTTTTTTTTACATGTATTCACTGCATTTGTTTTTTTTGTTTTTCCCCTTTTTCATTTCCCCAGTCAATATAGTTTTTTTTTTTTTTTTTTTTATAATGTAAAAGGTTTTAAAAAGATATATTTTTTTTTTATGTTTGAATAATCATATATATGCATATGTTACATATACTTATGTTTTTGTTCCTATAAATATATTTCCACCGTTTAGACGTATCCTTTCTCACAATTGCATGAGTGGGATTATGCATAAATGGCATTTTCTTATTGATGCTTCCGTTGAAAGTTGACAAGGATAAGCAGCAACATTGTTGGTTTTTGACTGTACATGTACGACAGAGGCTATTTAGTTTGCATGCCACTGTACATGTATTGTCAACGCAGCGACATTGTTGCTTGTGAATGTATGTGTATACCATCGCAGAGACCCCATGTGCGTAAATAAATGGACGGAAATATGAAGAAAGGCAGGGAGAGATGGAAAGAAGACGAGGGGGGAAAATACCTTAGTTGCTTGAGGAAGAAGAAAAATTTTAGGAAAAAAAAAATAAAAAATATTATTTTAAGAAAAATGAAAAGAAGAATGAAGAGAGGATTAAACAAATTGGATGAACAGTATAAACATTTGACAAATATATGGACTTATTTAAATAACTTAAATGTACATAATAATGTACAATTATTTCAAAAGGTATCAAATGAAATTACGAGAGAAATAAAATATGCTAATGATGAAAATGATGATGATATAGCTATATTAAAAATGGAAAAGGATTTAATAAAAGCTGAATTTACAAGTAATAGAAACAGATTGAAGATTTACAACCAAAATGAACAACAACAAAGAAAAATACAAGGTCAACAACAAGGATTAAATCAAGGAGGAATTCCAGGATTGTTAGATGAGGAAGATTGTATGGAACATGAAGAGGTAGAAAAATGTATAAAACATGAAAAAAGAAAAAAAAAAAAAAAAAAAACGAGTAATGCTAATTCTTCACAACAGCTTACTAATTCGGTTACTCCTTTACAAACATTTCATGAAAATGACTTATGTATGAATAGTAGATGTAATCATTGCCATTTTACAAGTGAACATTTAAATATAAAAACTCCTGTTGTTCTGGAGTTATTTAATGCTCTTGCAAATAATAAATACTATAAGGAGACAAATTTATGCCATCGGATTTTAGATACATGGGACAGCAGTAAGATTTATAGGGCAGAAAGGAGAAAACTTCGCAAGGGAAAAACGTGTACAAATAGAGAGGGGGAGAGGATCCAACACCGTGAAGTGTGCAGCATGGAAGGAAATTTTAAGACAGACGTTAGGGAAAATGTACTATGCTTCTTGAAAAGGGAAAATAACGGACCTGCAATTGCAAAAGATGAATACATTCCCAGTATCCCATGTGGGGAGGATAAGAGAACGCTCTGCAGAAGAAACACCTACGCGGATTATGAAAGCAGCAGGAAAAATACAAAATTTCCCAGGATGCTAAACTATGGAGGGATTCCCAACTATGGCAGTTATTACTATCCGTCCAATGCAGTGAAGGAGAATAAAAACAGAGCTTATTGGATATGCATGGAAAGGCAGATAAACAGAGGTGTAATCGAGAAAAACAAAAATGTGATGGCCTCGAGCGTGTTCACTTTTCTCACTAGCATAAGTAGAGTTTTTTTTTGCGAAATTATGGAAAAAAAGAGAGACAAATTACTCCCTCCAGGTGATGATTTTAAAAGTAGAAAACGAAGCAAATTTTACGATTATGTGATTTCAGATGAGTGGGATAGAACCGTCGAAAAGAGTGGCAATAAAATTGGGGAAGAGTACCGCGACAATAACGCTGGCAATATAGGTGGTTCAGCGGGAATTAACCCCACATGTCTTCACAACGGTCACCCGAATGGGCAACCCAGTGACCATGCAAATTACTATCCCAAGTCCTGTCACACACACATCCTCATTTACCTGAAAAGGGAGTATATTCCTCAGTATTTACTACATCTTAAGGGAAAAATTAGGCTTATCCTGACCTTTTCACGGGGTAGGGATAGTAATTCGAAATGTGAAGAATTCGAGGATTGTGCCAACCGTACGTATGACGAAGACGAGGACGATGCTGGGAATGTGGAGTGTGAAACATCCTGTAAGGACATGAATGTGGAGTCGTCCATATATAAGTATAATAGCACTTTTAATTTTAAGAAGAAGAAGAGGAAGAAGAAGGAAAGAGAGTTGAAAAAGAAAAAAACGGGAAAAATGGAAAAACGGAAAAGTGCAAAATTGCAAAACGCGAAAAAGCTCAAAGCGATGGATGATTGTTTCCATTTTAACATGCTCTACTCGAATTACCTAAGTAGGAAAAAATGGAATGACCGAAATAGGTATCATTATTTTTACATTGATAATGTTGCGTACGATCCTGCAAAGTATGATATTGAAGATATTGTAATGCACTTGGATAAAATTACACATAAGAAAAAAAAAAAGGATAAACCGTCGGAGGAACCATTTAATGCATTGTCTCTCCTGAGTTACATAAACAAAAGATATTCTGTTTATTACGGCAAAGGGAAAAATAAAAAAAAAAGAGCGTGCAACAAAAATGGAAGAAACGACATAAAGAAAGACGTAAAGTGGAAGAGGAGTTGTTGTAGGGAAGAATTGTGTCCAGTTCGAAAAATCACCAAATTGGAGGGAAAAGAGATTAAGGGGGGGAAATGTAATAAACAGAATGGTGTCGAGAAAGAAAGGAGCAGAAAATACAACAGTAAAAGGAGGAAACGTAAATATAGTGAAAGAAAGCATTCGTTACACGAAGTTTACCTTTGCAACAAAAGGGAAAACAGCTTCTCCCTTTTTGACGAAGAAACAGGGGTTGACGAAGTACACCACTTGACAGTGCATAGACACATGCTGAGCTTTGGGTGCGGGGAGGATGAGGTGACACTGAGGTATTACACATCTGACATGCAAAGTAAGAATTTTAACTTGGAAATAAAAAACAAACATATACCTTTTGGTATATCCCATTTTTGTAATTATTATGTGGATAGGAAGAATAAATTGGAAAAGACAATTAAGAAACATGCATCTGTTTATAAGGAGATATACAAATTATGGAAAGAAGATATTGATATTTACGAAAAAGAGAAAGAGAAAAAGAATATTTTTGCTTGGGGAATATTACCTGTACGAGCTTATGACCATCCAAACATTTTTGTCCCCTTACCTTGTGGTTTTAAACATAATAATAAAAATTTAGCATATAGTATGATAAATGGTAAGAAGTTATATGGAGTATCTTGTGGCGGTGGTGCTAGTAGTGCAACTTTTACTGGTACCGGTGTTGGTGCTGGTGCCGGTGCTGGTGCTGGTGGATGGGCTACTACTTCCACAGGAGTTACTGCACCCGACGATGAAGATGACAATATATTGGAAAAAAAAGAAAAAAAAAAAGAATACATGAATATTAAGTATGCAAATTTAACAGGTCCCTGTGTAAATTGGCGTAAAAATTGCATTTTTTACAACGATATTAAAAAGAAAAAATTTTTGCAATTATCTTCTGCATATCCCTATTTTTATTGCATGTTAAATGTGAAATTGTCTCTCTTTTCGTTAGAGAGAAATGTCATATACAGGAATTCAAATAACATGCTTCAGGTGAAGCATCCTCGAATGATAACTACTCCCAGTATTCAATCCGTTTCCACTAGTACGAAA
Organism: Plasmodium ovale wallikeri; assembly: GCA_900088485.1. Classification (NCBI taxonomy): domain Eukaryota; phylum Apicomplexa; class Aconoidasida; order Haemosporida; family Plasmodiidae; genus Plasmodium; species Plasmodium ovale. Next base: position 146,613 of record FLRD01000080.1, on the reverse strand, counting down.
AAGGAGGAAATGGCATTGCACAGTAGTGGTAGCAGAAGCGGCAGCGGCAGCGGCAGCGGAAGCGGAAGCGGCAACGGAAGCGGCAACGGAAGCGGCAACGGAAGCGGCAACGAAGAAAGGGATATACATACCTTTTTTAGTGATGATAACATTTTAAATGAAAATAATTATATATGGACAAAGCAAGAAATTAAACTATTTTTAGAAAAATATTTTATGTACCCAAAAAATTTTGAAAAAATAAGTCAGTATCTAGAATTTAAAAATACAAAACAATGTGTAGATTTTTACTATATGTCCAAAAATTTTTTTAATTTAAAAAAATTATTATTAACTATATCAGAAAATAAGCACAAAAACAAGCATAGCAATGCAGTTAAAAGTACGGCCAAAAATAAGCATAAAAATGTAATTAAAAATGCAATTAAAAATGTAATTAAAAGTAAAAATAAAAAATGTACATATGTTGTTAATAGTGATTTAAGTAAAAAAAATTCCAAAGAAGAAATTATAAATAAAGTTTTAAAAAAATTAGAAAATAATTATTTTAAAAGTAATTTTGAAAATGCAAATTGTATAATATATAATGATTTAAATGTAAAAACCTTTTTTAAAAATTATTTTATTAAATTATACAAAAGTAGTTATAATAGGGCAAGTGCTAGCAGGGCAAGTGCTAGCAAGGCAAGTTCTAGCAAGGCAAGTGTTAACAAAGCCAGTGTTAACAAAGCCAGTGTTAACAAAGCCAGTGTTAACAAAAATTTTTGTTATTTTTCTACATTTTTAAATAAAAGTATAATTTTAGAAAATATGTCTGATGGATATGTTATACCACAAAAATATAATTTTGTTTTAAGTTCAAATAGAAAATTATGTTTTATTTTAAAAAACGAAGATAACAATATTTATGATGGAATTAATTCTGATATTATTGAAATAAAATATGATAATTATTTAGAGAATTACAGAAAAAAAGAAGAGAAACGGAGAAAAAGGAGTAACTCCTTTGCTATGGATATTGTTCCAGATGCGTTAGATGCTTTGGCGATTAAATCCACGGGTACAGCTACAGTTACAGGGGCCTTACTTTGTGGGAATAATCCATCGGGGGGACCACCCCAAGCGGACGACAAGGCGGAAGAAGGAACGAATGCAGTAATGAGCCACATCAAAACTTGGAGCGGACTTCATAACCACCAACCTGTAGGAGACGACCATCTCCAAGCAGAACAATCATTTATCAAGGACATTAACAAAATGGAAAGAGAAAAAATGAAAAGGCAAGAACAAGAAGATGAAGATGTTTCCATTTACTCCCATTTTCCAATTGATCAAGGTGAAGAAAATTCCACAAAGAATGCTAGCAGTTATAATACAAAATTTGAGGAAGCTCAGGAGGAACACGCAACAGATATGGGCATTATTAATAGCGAGTATGTGGAAGAAACAGGTGACATTTGTAACCATCCATGGAAAGGCTATAAGAACCACAATTACACCTGCTTTGGAAATGTAAAAAAAGAAATTTCCGGAAAGAATGCAAAAATGGAGAGGCACAAAAATGAGAAAGCTCCCCTTGGTGAGGTTCCACCGAATGATATGCCCATCATTCCACATAGCAGAGGTGATGTTCATGAACATGTAGAGAAGGAAAATTTTCTCAAAAATACAAAGGATGGAGAAAAAAAGAGCTCCTTTGAGAGAAATATCCAGGCAGAAACGTGCGAAGAGAGCCTGTACAAATGCTTTGAATTTTTAAAAAATATGAACCAAAAAAATATAGACAACGGAAGTAAGATCAAGATCCCCCATTCACATCCAAAGTCGACTTCCCTTTCTTTCGATTATAAAATAAAAAAAGGCTCGAAAAAAAAAATATTCCAAAAAAAAAATTTTATTATACAGAAAGAAAAAACGGTTAAAAAGATTAACACCTTTCCGAAAATTAAAACAATAAACAGTTTGGTCAAAGGGAAACGAAAAAATAGTAAAGCAGCGAAGAAGATGACAAAACAGACAGTACTAAGTGTAGGGTTAAAAAAAATGAATTACAACGAATTAGAGATCTTCAGCGATAGTGGTAGAAGTTGCGCCCTCAGTGGAAGTGCTAGTGCCGGAGGAAGCGCAAGCGGAATAAGCTCAAAGATGAACAGAGGAATAATGAGTTTAGGGAAAGGTAAAGTTCCACGTGTGAAGAGATCCTGGGATGATAAATTGCAAAATGTAGAACCATATAAAAAGAAAAAGGTAAACGTCAAGCAGAGAGGAGAAGAGAAATGCTCTTTCGAAGCAGAAGGAGGCATGCGCGAAGTTTTCCAAATTGAGCAAGCACATTATCGAGAGGAAAACGATCATAAGGAGGAATATCTAGGAAAAGTAGAAGAAGACACAGGAAGATGTAGGAAAGAAGGCCATGGAAAAGAAAAAACATGTGAGCGTAGTAAAGAGACACCTTTGAACGAAGCAGTAGATGATATCCGAAAAGGAGGAGAATATGTGAAAAATAGTACTGCAAAAAACAATGCTACAAATGAGAGGGGCAAAATATTTTGTAACAAGGATATATGGAATGATTACCAAATTGTTGATGGTCCCGATGCTGGAACTTTGTCGACAGAGCAAAAAAGGCAACAAAGAGTCATGGTAAATTATAAGGGTGCGTCCCTCCCAAGGAACATAAATGCAATTGATCGAGGGGATGGAGAAAGTAAGAGAAACTCTTTTGCTAGCAGCAAATCATCCAATATACATTCTGTTGATGCATCCCAGAGAATAGAATCGTATGAAGGAGAAAATTTAGACATATACAAACACCATCACCTGCGAAAGACAGCCACCAAATGGACAGATGAAGAGAAGAAAATTTATTTTAGAGTTTTTTCCCTGGAAGGGAAAAATTGGGATTCCCTGTGCTTGGCTCTCAAGCCATATGGGAAAACAAAAGAACAAATTAAAAACTTCTACCAGAACGCTATTGCAAAAAGGAGGAAAAGTGAAGCAACCTGAGGGAAGAAAAAAAGTTAACCCTGAAAATGTGGAAGAGGAGAGAAGGGGGAATCCACATATCGCCTTCCTCCCCATGTACTTTTCCCTCTCCCCCAACAAACCGATTAAGTACCCCCAGAGGGTGAGAAATAAGGGTATGAAAAAAAAGAGCAAGAAGGTACTGTCAAATAAGGCCAATTTCCGTAAAAATAAGAAAAATCCGAAGGAATACAAAAGAAAAACCACAAAATGCTTGACAAAAGCGTACATCGCATAGGACGCAGATGGAGGAAGCCATTGCATGTGTTTATTAAATTATTTATTTTTCGTTTTATATTTTTTCGTCTTTTTTTTTTTTTTTTTTTTACACATCCTCGGCGGATTCTACGCTACACGTACCCGCGCGTTTGGCACAGTACTCACACCGGGAGTATAACACGCACGAAAAACTCATTTGCTTTGCATTGAAATGCACTGCATTATATTCCGTTTTATCCTGTTTTAACTATTTTTTTTTTTTTTTTTTTTTTTCACCAAGACATTTATGCGCAATTCGCAATTGATTGTTTGAAAAAAAAAGGAAAAACGTTAGCAGTAGTTCTAAGTTCGACGTCGCGTTTGGTGAATGCACGAATGCACATCCGGTTGTGCGTGATTAATCATCGGAGAGGAAAAGGGCGACTCCGGCCAGTATCCATTTATCCTCAATGTCGTCAACTTCGAGACTGCAAAGGGGAAGAAAAGTAAAGGGGAAAAAGGGATGAGAAGAGGGGATGGCATTATGACCTCGCGTGGTAACCCAGATGTATGAGCAAAACTGTGCACCAGACGCTCTCCGAGGCTTACTTCAAGTCGATAGAGCAGACAAAGGTGCTGCCCCTGTCGGATGTGATGTATAGGGGTGTATTCAGGGATCGTGACTCTGCGTTACGGTTCATCTGTTCTTCCTGTTCATTGGTTACGCAATAGACATAAACGAGTGGCATGGGAAAGTACGTGTTTTTTGGTACTGATTCGACAATATTTCCGTACGAAATGTTATCATCTAAGTTATCTTTATCAACGAGAAAGGTATCATTTTTGGAGTTTATAACCCATGATGCACCTTGTAAAAAAAGTCCATGTATGTAAAGTGAGTTATTTTTATTGTTTAAATCTTCTACCTTTGTTATATTTGTAACTTTCCATTTTAATCTTAATTGATCTATAGGTACTTTATTTTCATGAGAAAACTTTTGCTTAATTGCAGTTAAGAAAGAGATAGGATTAAATAAAGCCGAAAGCCAAACAGAATTTGGTAAAAAATAATTATTCCTTATTTTTAGAACCCATTCTTTTATAAACTCTATTCTCAATTTGAAATTTTCAAACCATGGCATTAATTTTTTTTTTGATGGATATGCATAATTTTTCCATATATCTGGTATATTGTGTAGTAACAATGATTTAATGGTACTTTGTATTTTATTATTCATATTAAGAATACCATCTAAAACTAATTTTATTTCCATTAATGTATCACTAATACACTCTATAAGTATGTTAAACTTCTCAGCCTCTTTCAATGCTATAACCATAAATGTACTTGTTTTAATGTCTTCTATCTTCAAATCGGTTATGTTTATTTTTTCAGGCAACTCGCTCAGAAGGTGATTGATGATGTCGTAAATAATCTTAGTTCCTTTGCTGCTCTCCGGATGTTTATCGTCCTCACCCTCATCACAGTCGCTTCCATGGCGAGTAGCAGCACCTTCGTTGGAAGCCCCTTGCCCATGTTCACTTCCCTGTGTCCGTTTTGCAGACTCTTCCCCCCTTTTTCCCCTTTTATTCTTGTAATTATCAGGAGATGTGACTTCCTTACTTCCCAGTTCTTGTAAATTTTGCAAAATTCTGGTGCACTCATTTTTCATGTATTCCGTTTCTGCATTTATGTGTAACCCCAGCAGGTAGGTCTGCTCCTTTTTCATTTTTTCGTCGACGTACCTTTTGAGCTGCGAAATGGTGTACTTTCCGCAGTCCGGGAACTTAAACATCTCGAAAAGGATGTTGCTCTGCGTGTCCTTCGAGAGCATCTTCTCCTCCAAGTCGCCCTCACCGTTGTCGTCGTGGCTTTCTCCGCCTCCTCCGCTTTCTCCGCTTCCTCCATTTTCAGCACTTTTCTCATTTCCCTCAATTTCGTCCCCACCATTGCTGATAATTACATGTCTGTAAATTTCTTTCAAGATATTCTTTACATACGTTTTGTTAATTCGTCTATCCCATAAGTCTGTAATATGTCCACCATAAATTATTTCACCAATTAAAAATATAACATCAGCTAAAGGAAAATATTTATTACAACTTAAATATCGTGTAATGATATTAAAGGATATTTCTAAGTCATTATCATTGAAAGAATATGATTGACTAAAACCAATTTTGCCATATAGAAATCTACTAAGTAATAAACTATGATAATAAGAAAGACCAAAAATAATTGTTTTTGTTTTTTTGTCATATTTTTTATCTTCAAATTTATCTAAACAATATTGTATATTATCTTTTAAACTAAATGATTTCTCATTATTAACTCGAAAACATTTTTTTAAAAGTTTTTCTGGTAATAATTTTGTGTCTTTTTCGTTAGGTATTGTTGAAGATAGAAATAAACGAAAATGAATATGAGCATTTAAAAATATTTTATCTAATATTTCTTCAAATTCTTTCAACCATTTTGTCATTAGATGAATATTCTGTAGAAATATATACCCACCTGATTTTGAAATTTCCTGAAGGTACTTCAACGCTATACTTTCTTGCCCTTGCCCCATAGAGATGTTTACATAGGCCACCTTGTTGTTTTCAGTATCATCTTGGACACCTTGACTACCCTGATCACACTTTCTCAATTTCCCAATGTAGGCCTCTATATCCTTGGAAGGATCGTTTCCGGGGGTAAGCAAAAACAGAACAGGTGTTTTGTTGTCAATATATTCCTCGAGAATATTTTCAAGAGAATAACTGTTTACTTCGTTGTTTGCCATTTTTATATTTTTTTTAATGTAATTTTTTAGAGCAATAAGAAATCTATCTTTACGTAATACCCGAATGAGTAATAATTTTGAAAAATCTTTTAAACTATTATATTTTCGTGGTAATTCTTCATTTTCAACCTTTTCACTTAAAAACCATTGTTTCCAAGACATACTATCATTTTCAAAACTTTCTGTTAATTTTTCAAAATCTTTTAGATTTTCTAAATTTTTACAATCTTCATATAATTCTTCACTAATAAATGATTTGTTCATTAATTTTTTCTCCATATTTTCTTTCTCTTTTTGTCCATTTTTCCTTTTATTCTTACTTGTATTTAAGTTATACTTGGGGTTTATAAATATTTCCTCTTCTTCCTGCGATATCTTATCATTTAACTTTTCCAAATTCAGCATAATTAGGCATTTCACGATGAGCTTATCTCTCTCCAGTAGACCCTTATCTATGTACATCCACATTTTCACAATCAGAAGGTTTATCAGCATGCCCACCCTTTTCTCCACTTCGTTCTTATCGATCCTTATCTCCTCATCCTTCAGGTCGTCGCTTTGGTAGTCGCTGTGGCAGCCTTCAACCACGTCAGCCACGTCAGTAACTTTAGGTTCTGGTTCTTCCACCGCTTTTTCTTCCACAGCTTTTTCTTCCACCGCTTTCTCTTCCACCGCTTTCTCTTCCACCGCTGTCTCTTCCACCGCTTTCTCTTCCACCATTTTTTCTTCCACCACTTCCTCTTCCACCGCTTTTTCTTCCACAGCTTTTTCTTCCACCTCTTTCTCCTGCACCACTTCCTCTTCCACCGCTTTTTCTTCCACAGCTTTTTCTTCCACCTCTTTCTCCTCCACAGCTTTCTCTTCCACCTCTTTCTCTTCCACCACTTCCTCTTCCACCTCTTTCTCCTCCACAGCTTTCTCTTCCACCTCTTTCTCTTCCACCACTTCCTCTTCCACCTCTTTCTCTTCCACCTCTTTCTCTTCCACCACTTTCTCATCCACCTCTTTCTCTTCCACCACTTTCTCATCCACCTCTTTCTCCTCCACAGCTTTCTCCTCCACCACTTCCTCTTCCACCGCTTTCTCCTCCACCACTTCCTCTTCCACCGCTTTTTCATCCACCACTTCCTCTTCCACCGCTTCTCCCTCTGCTTGCGCGTCGGATGGCCGAGCCTCTTCAATTATCTCTAAAACGGCTTCTCGACCATCGTTCCCGTTTGGACCTTGTCCCCCCTTGTCTGCCTCTACATTGCAACCGTTGTTCTTGGTAAATTCACATGTGGAATATTCCCCAGTGGGATAATTTTTTTTCCCGCTTTTGTGTGTTTTCCTTTTTGATGGAAATCCTGAGAGAGAATTTTTTCCGCCTGGGCAATCATTAAGACACTTAATAAATATTTTTAAGAAAATTTCTAAAGAATAAAAATAAAAGGAATGTAAATTTTTCAGTTTTTGTAAAATGAAAAAGTACATTACACCTTTTTTGCATAAGGGTCTATAAAGGTTAATAATAGTGTTGATATGTACTTCTGTATTTTTAACAACTTCACTTTTTTTAGCTATATTTTCACTTAACAATTTCGTTTTCTCTAAATTTTCAATTAATGAGACATCTTCTAAAATATCTCCCTTAGCATTAGTTAATTTTTGTAAAATAGAAGATTGTAAGAAAGAAAGTTGACATATATAATCATATTTTAAGAGAGATAATTTTTTTTTTTTTTTTGAAAGATGATTGAATTCATTTTCTAAGGTTATAGATAGTAGATGTTCTTCTAAATCATCAGGAGTAACAGTAAAATTAATTAAAGAGCAAGCAGATTGTATTTCTGGTTGATAATGTGGATTTGATAATTGTGTATGTAAGATAATATAGAAAGAAGGATGAAATATTAATTCTTTATCGTTTATATTAATATAATAATTATTTTTTCTTTTTATAATATTTTTCGATATAATATTATACAGTGTATTATCTATATACTCATCTGCATTTTCTATAATCACTGAATAACCAAAAGATATAGATTCTTCTATTTTTTTAAGAAACATTTGATCATTTATATCTGTAATAATTAACTTTTTACTTTTTTCTTTCTGATTATTTATAAGCCATTTTAGACTTTCCATTTGTGGGTCTATAATAATTGGAAACTTTTCACTGTTTTCTAAAATTATGTTATTTTCGATACACACCGAATTTAGTGTTAGCCCCTGTTTACTAAGCTTTGATAATGCTTCTTCGTTTATTAGCAAATCTAGACTGAAACTGTCTGACGAAAATACATCACATACGACATCTTCCCCTTCAGGATCCCTCGCGTCAGGGCTTGGGGTATTAGCAGCGTTGGAAGTAGCCGCGTTGGACGTAGCCGCGTTGGAAGTAGCCGCGTTGGACGTAGCCGCGTTGGAAGTAGCCGCGTTGGACGTAGCCGCGTTGGAAGTAGCTGCATTGGAAGTAGCCGCATTGGAAGTAGCCCTGTTTGACGCTGCCTCTTTCGCCGCCCTCGCCGCCTTGGCGAAGACCCCATTTTGCAGCTCGTTCTTCCTGTTGAGAATTTCAATGCACCTCGCCATTATTTGGTTTCTGTACTTTTTCGTGAACCCTCCGCAGAATGTGACGAAAGTGGAGGAAAGTAGTATATCTGTTAGGATAGTTTTTTTTTTTTTTTTCAAAGTTTCGTATTGTTTTGACCATGATATTTGCTCACTACTTAGAGCATCAATTAACCTAATAGACAACTCTAATTTAGTTTTTAGTTTTTTTTCTTCTAAAATTACTAGGTCTCTTTCGTATATAGCATGGTCGTATTGATCAATGAGAGCACCCAATTGAGTCTTTAAAGATTGCACTTTTTCACGAACAATTTGTAATTTCTCATTTGCCTCTTCAAGTCCCTTTTTGGTATTATCTAGTAGTGTCCTTTTAGGTAAAATATTTTGTATAATTTTGTAAAAGGAAGTAATATTTAACACCCATTCGGCTAATCCAGCTGCAGCTTTAGACTTTTTCTGAATTGCATTTTTATTAAAATGTGGCAAATTAATTAAATTCTCTACATACTTAAAATTACAATCAGGTACTACATTTTCATCAATTTTGTTTTTATAGTTTTTAAGTAACGATATAAATTTTTCAGGATTTATCATCATTTTTTGTGCAGATTTCCAACTTCTATCTTTTATTTTCCCAAACTTATCAACACATATAGTTGTATCGATAGTTGCTAACAATTGCATAACAGCAGCTGTGATATCTTCTACTCCAGGTGGTGGTTTGTTTAAAGTCTTTAATTCCTGTATATTTTTTTTATTTAAAGTATTTAATGCTTCTTCAGCTTGTTCGATTAGAGGTATTCCCAAAGCTATATCATTTTCACATTCTTCCTGTTGTTTTAGTACCGCTTTTTGTATTTCTAAACAATTTTTTTCTTCTATATCTGCCAAATCACTCTCCTGCTTAACAATCATTTTTTCGTTACCTATATCTATTGCATACTTTTCAGCTGCTGCTTTTTTTTCCTCTGAAACTTTTTTTTTTTCCTTTAAGCAGTTTTTTATATTTTCTACATTTGCACTAGTTTCATTCATCTTTGTAATCCCATTTTTTAACATGTCCATCTTGTTGCTAATATTAGTGATATTTTTTTGTAGCATAATATGATACGTCTTTATGCTCTCCAAAAAGAGCTTCGGTGTTACGTATATGTGTGACCTCTCCTGTGTGTAGTAATACGAAGCGATATCAAGTAAATCCTCGTAGCACTCCTTCAGGTACTCGGTCACCACCCCCTTCAGGTTCACATACTCGTCCGCTCTTGGAATGCTTACATCAGCTAGAGATTTTCCGTGCGAAGTTGCTTCCGCCGCTTCCGCCGCTTCCGTCGCTTCCGTCGCTTCCATCGCTTCCACCGCTTCCGTCCTTACTGTCTCTACCACGGACACTGCTGCGGCTTCTCCCTCGAGGATGATGTCGCCCGTGTTGACGTTCATGTATAGGTTGCTGACGTACTTACGTCCGACGCACATGAGTGAATCAGACTCCCAGTTTTCGTAAATATCAATCATAGTATAATTTAGAATGCACTGGAAGTTATTGGATTTGTCCCTGAAATTGTTACTAGTGGGAGAAAAGCATAGGACAAAATGCAAATTGGTATTTACCTTTCTAATGTAATAGTCAAAAATAGAGCTGTCATTATCTTCGATTCCTTCCGATTTTGCCATATTTCTAAAATTTTGTACTACATAATCTTTTTCTTCCTTAGTGTAAAGATCGATAATATTATTTGAACACATGTATTCATTTACATATACAAAAAAAGAATCATGAATTTTACTTTCCCTCAAAAAAAGTATAATATCCTCATTTTTTATTGCACATTTGTAAAATATATTTTGTATATACTTTTTAACATCATTATCTGTACACTGAGCAGAAAAATCCATTTCAAAAAATACTTTGGAAGATAAATAGGAAGAAAATTTGGAGATAGTAGTTTTTCCACATCCACCTATACCTAGGAGTAATGCATGTGATTTTATATTGTCTACAATTCTTATCAATTTACAGATATGTTTTATAGCATCATTAAACAAAACTATATTTAAATTGTAAAAGTTATTATATTCTTCTAATTCTTCAGTCAGATAAGAAGTTAGTTGTTCCATATCTTTACATAGATCATAACATTTATCATGACTTCCTTTATGGAAATTTGTAAAGAGTAGACTAGTGTCATTTTTCATTACGAATTTGTTAATTTCATATTTATTATACATTTTTTTCACAATATCGATAATAATATTTTTATATTTTTTTTTGTCTCTTCTGTTTAGTTTGTCTGAATAAACCCTTTCACATTCATGTAACCATAAAAAGAGAAGTTTATCACAATCTTGAAATATACCTGGAGTGGTTGTTAGTAACCCCTTTACAATACTATGTATATCTCTAAGATTAAATTCATAGTAAAAATAGCTAGCTGTCCTTTTAAACGTTTTTTCAATATTATAGTATAACGAGATGGTTGACTTCATAATTGAGGGAACGAGATCTGCTACATCCTGTTTGAAATTACTAAAATGATTTTTCAATAGAGTACTAAATATATTATTAACAGTATTATTTTCTGGAAAATTAATGTTTAAAAGGAAAAAATGACGAATGAGTCTAGGATTTATGGTAAAATTTCCTCTATTATAATTCATACATGATATAAGTTTTGTATTTATAATTTGTATCAAATTTAGCTTTTCTAAATCAAACCAAGAATGAGTATCTATATATTGACATAAAAGCTCTATTGCACTTTGTGTATTGTAATCATCACATTTAGGCATATTAATATCATCAATAAAATATATAAGCTTTTGTTGATATGGTGGACTAAACTGTTTCCCTGATTTTTTTTCCAAACAACTTTGCATAAGAGCTTGTATATTTTTTGAAGTAGTATAGTAATTAAAAATTATATAAAAGCTTTTATATTCATCTTTTTTTTCACTTAAAATTTTTTTACATAATTGTGTTTTTCCTACACCTGTTTTTCCTATAAATAGTATAGGCATATCCGATTGTAAAAATAGCTTACTAATATATTTATACGAAGTACTTTCTACTGTTTCTATAAATATATCATTCTGTAGTATACAACTTTGATCTATGGTAGTACCAATTTCGTTTTCTTCCCACTCCTTAAATTTATTATTCTCAACATAAAAATCAAATACACTAATTTTTCTGTTCACTTTTATACTTTTAAAATTATTTTTCCAAAATTTATCAAAACATTTTTTATAATTAACATTATCTTTTTCTCCTAGGAAACTACCAAAACACCAAATAACAGCATAAATAAAATAGTGTTCTACACTTTCGAAATTATTCCCTTTTAGGAGTACATCTAGCAGGGAGGATAATGACTGAATATGAGACATTGGAGATATTTTTATAGATGTTTGTAATGTGTTTAAATAGGTAAATGTAGGTTCTACATATTTATACATCAATTTTTCAAATAATTTTTTTATACTACTAGGAAAATTATCGTGTTTTTCTATCCAAGAAAGAAAATAATTTTTCCATATATCATTTGGGTCAACAGAAAAATATACTAAACCAGCTCTAGATATAGTAGCAGGAGTAGCAAACATCAAATCACTAAACTCGAATACTAAATTCATGTAACTTTTTAATATAATTCTTTCATTTGATGATAATGTAAGTACTTTATTATCATCCATAACAGAGTTCATATTTTCTATCCAATGCGAATCTAAATTTCCATCAAAAATTATGTATGCCTTATCACAATCATCCCTATTTGAATAATTTCTCATATATTTAGAAAATACACCATCTTTCCATTCTCTTGTTTTTATATGAACATTTCCATACAAATCGTCAATACTGATCGATTTGGGATTAATTCGGATGCTTACTGTCTTTAAATTCTTCCTCTTTTGATATTCCATCAACATATTAAACAGAGTTGTCTTTCCGCATCCTGCTTCTCCCATTATGAATACACAATGTCGGATGCTCATAATATCGTTCAACTGCAACACCTTCTTAACAAAGTAGCTCAATCCAAACAAATGATTCTCCTTGCATATCTCCATCAGCTCCTTCTCTGCATCATTCTCCCTATCTACCCTGTCTACACCATCTCTCGAAATGTCCTTTCTCCCTGGAACCGCATCACTGCCATGCTTCTCCAACGGTGCTTCCTCGCTATTCCTCTCTAGCGTCGCGTCATTGTCATGCTTCTCCAATGCCTCATCATCCCCATGTTTCCCGTCTGTCTCTTCCCCATTTGGGAAAAATATATCGTTAAGAAGGCCGGAAAATATTGGACAGTTAGAGGAGGAAATTTTCGCAATATTGATGTCGTGAATTGCCGAGTAGAGCAGTTCGTTTTCATCAACATTTGGATGTGTTCTTTTGAGGAATCCAGCCTTTGTGAGGACACTTTTGATGCTTCTAAGTCCCCAATCACAGTGTTTTTCCTTTAGAAGACTTTGTGCTAGTTCAAAAAAGGTTGTAAATTTGATGGAAAGATATTTAGCTTCTACATACCCTTCAGCCATTAGCATATTTTCACAAATTTTGTTAAAATCAGGTACTATAACAGTAATAGGTCTAAATAATATTTTAAGACTTTCAGGTAATTTTGATCTGCCTAAATAATCTGGGTTCATAGTAATAAAAACAGCACAATTCTTTTTAACAATTATTTCATCTGATCCGATAATACATACATTATTATTATTTCTTTTACAATCAAGTATAGACTTAAATTGGATGGAACATACAGATAGTACTTCCGGAATAAGTCTATTAAATTCATCAAAACAACACCAACATCCTGTACTACCAATACCTTTAAATATGTTTCCCATACTTTTATAATCTAGTTGATCTGAACAATTAAATACATAGCAATTTTTACCAAAAAAACTAGATAAATCTTTTGTTGTTTCTGTTTTACCTGTTCCTGCAGGTCCAGCAGGTGCACATCCCATGTAAAGACTTAACGCTTGAGTAGCAGTTATGTATATCCTACTTGTCAAAGGGGTAATTACTAATCTTTGATAATTTCCAATATAATCATAAGAATAGTTAAATGAGCAATCCATAATTCTTATTTTTACATTTAACTCTTTAAATTGTTCAGTACTACTATCTTTTTTGTAAATTTCATCATTTTTTCTGTATCCTTCCTGTGTAGAAGATTCTCTTTTTTCAATCTCTCCTAACATGTTAGAATCTCCTTCATTATTTTTATAGCTATTTTTAGTTAATTCATTTTTCTTATCATTTTCTGATTTGAAGAAAGGATACATTCTTATTTGAGATTGCCAATCGAACATATTTACAGAAATATTATTTTTATTTTTTAAAATTACTTCTAGTATATCTCTATAAAATGTATCTAAAGTAATTATACACATAATTTTAATTCTATTTTTTGTAGTTAATTTCTTTTGTACTTTTTTTATAACATTTTCTAGTTGTCTAATGTGATTTTTATAGTATACTTTAAGTTCCTCAATCGTGTTAGTATCTGTCTTACATAATATATTTTCCACATCATTAACAAAAAATATGGTATTACATAAAATAAAAACTTGAGCCAAATAATTTTCATCAATCCATTTTTCCTTCTCTTCATTATACAAATACTTTAACTGAAATATGTGTGTGATGTAATACTTCAGAGTGTGTTTAATGTGTCTTATGATGTCATTTAAATAGCATTCGACTTTTCCTTTCAGCACTAACTCCTCATGGAAAGCACATACTTCCTCTCCGTGGGATGATATCAATCTGGTGATCCTTTCTTCAGTATTTCCATTAGAGCTATCCGTTTGGTCTTCCATTATTTCGGTATTTTCACTTTCCTTTCCCATATGGTCTTCCGTTTTTTCAGTCTTGTCAATTTCGTTTTCTACTTGATTTACCGTACTGAGGGGACGAACCTCGTTCTGAGCCTCTTGCTCACTGAGAGTTTCATTCTTGGTGACGAATCGACGTATAGATAGGAATATTTTCTGCACATGAGTATTCACAAGTTTGAAGTTATTTCCGTTGGATAGGATGTCTATAAGATCAGTAGATGAAATGAAGAAAAACCTAGGAAAAGATTTTCTCTTAGAGTCCAAGTACTCGTTAAGCGGTTTTTCACTCTTGCATAGTTTTCCCTTTAATTGTTCCAATTTGTTTATAATACCATTTTCGTTAGAAAAATTAATCACTTTTATGTTATTATCATTTATACGTTTCATGATATCTAAATATTCATCATTTATGGTAAGAAAAAATTTGGAATATAGAGGAAGTTCTTTTTTTACTTCTTCCGAGTAAATATACATATTTTGTAAATAGACCCAAAGTTTTTCTATATCTTTCAAAAGTTGCATAACTTCATATATGTTAGAGATTTTATTTTGCCATAAATTAAGTTCAGTTGAAAAAAAAAGAAAATATTTGGAAGAAAAACAATTTTGTAGAGTAACTTGATGTTCTTCTATTGTATCTATACACATATCATCAATATATGTCAAAACAATACCATTTTTATAATCTTTATTTTTAAAATAAATATTATTCCAGTAATCATCAAATTTTTTTATCGTTTCTTCAATCAATTTTTCATTATATGCTTTTATTACAACTTCTTCAATGGTATCATGATACTTCATAACATTGAGTTTGTAAAAATAGATGGTTAACGTATTGTCATCAATAAGGATTTGTATTTTGTCTTCCTTCATTTTTTCTTTTTCCTCATTTATATTATCCTCAATTTCTTTAATGTGTCTTTCTTTTACAAAAACTTTTTTCAATTCTCCAAGAACGGAAATGAATTTTGTCATTTCTTTCAACTTTAAAGTTTCCTCTTTGCATATATTGTGTTTTCTATCTACCTTAATTTTTTTAAAATCATTTTGAATTTTTTTTATTTGTACATCGAATTCTTCTACATCTAAATGTTTAAATGGACAGAAAAAAAAACTATTTAAAATTTCTTCTTTTTTTTTAATAAAAATCCATAATTTTTCTATTTCACATATTTCATAATTTATATTTTCTATATCTTTATCTAAATCATCAACATTCTCTATATGTATTATATTGTCAGAAATTTTTTTTACTTCTTTTACTTCTTCTTTTATGTCTAATAAATATTTCTTTGTCACTTCTAACTCTTTTAGGGAAGTTTCATAACCACTACTATGTGTATAAACAGTTGACAATTCTAAGTTTTTTTTAATTGTAACAAATTTGCTATAATTCAACTTTAGCTTTTTTATGCTTTCTTTCTCCTCTTTAACAAATTCATCTCGAAGTTCCTTCTCTTTCTTACATATACATACAGATCGGAGCTTGTAGTAAAAAATAAGCAAATTCCTAATTGCTTCAGTTTTATTTTCATCGTTCTGCGTGAGATACTCTTCGTAAAGATTCCCAGCATGGTTCCCACAACCTTCTCCATCTGGTATTACACTCCCCTTCACACTTGCCTTTCCTTCGATACCATCCACCCATTTGGCATCTTTCCTACTCTTCAATTGTATCTCTTCACCATTCAAAAGTGTAATGCAGATCTTCAGTTTTTTCATCAAATTTGAATCGACATAATCCATACATTGTAGCTTATTCTCATTTATAAATTTAACAATTTCTTCGTTATTTTTTACCTTCAAAAAATGGCTAGGTTCCTCACTCTTATGATGATCATCTGCAGGGATTACATCCTCTGCTCTCTCTGTTTTCTCTTCGCTCTTATTACCTTCTCCCTCATGGTGCACAGAATTAAGAATGGCCACGTCTTTATCACCCCCCTCCGCGCTTTGTTCAGCGCTTCTCCCATGCAGTTGTCCCTTCTTCTCTTTCTCGGCGTTGATCAAATCGCTAATTTCCATGTCAATGCGGGATTCGTCTTCCATTTGTGCATCTGCCACGTTGTCTCTCTTGTGAAGTTCCTCTATGATCTTCTCCATCTCGCACAGATTCATGATTCCGTGAAGTATATATTGCTCAACAATGTTAATGTCGTATATAGATTTCGAAAATTTTTGCAAAAAATTTTCAATGCTAATATTTAGCTCAATTAGACTGTTTGTGTTCATGTTTTTATTTTTTATTAGATCCAAAATACGTTCCGCTTTTTTTATTAAATCTTCTAATCTATCGTTAACAAATTTCTTTACATATGTTGTCTTTTCCCGTTTTTGGTTATATACCTTTAAGACAAACGGACTATTTCGAATGTTTTCCTCTTTAAGCTTCACTTCTATGTGTAGGGTACCGACGGGGTGGAAATTTTCTTCCCCATCTTGGCTGTTTCGTCCTTTCTCCGTTTTGCTCCCAATTTTGCCTGGCGCATCCCCTGCGGTGACTTCCCCTGATGTTATTTCTCCCTTGACTGGATCATCCGCTCCTCCACCGCTACTAACACTTTGATTTCCCCCCTTGTGTGCCTCCTCTGCTGCCGAAGGAGAATCCAATTCTAGCTCTCCACATGCAAGAGTACCCACTACTTCTCCTTCCCCATTCAGAACTTCTCCTAGAGATGTCTCTTTCCCATCGTGAAGAGGAAAATACTTCACTATGTAGAATCCATTGTTCAAATCATACACAATGTGTTTCAAAATATGTTTTTGTCCTTCATGTTCATAAGTAATTTTTATTTGAAATTTGTCTCCGCCAATTTGTTTATTTTCGTTAAGACAATTTTTAGCTATTAAAAAGAAAATATTGGGTTCTGTCAGACATATGGGTTCTAACAATCCAGTTCCAAAAATGAGAACATTTTTAGGATCTATATTGTAGTAATATTCTAAGATGCAACTATTCGTTGTGTAGCATTTATCATTTATAGACAGTTGAACATTACATATGTTATTTTTTATTTTATTTTTGGCATTAGGTACAACAGTGTAAATATTATTTTCATTAATATAAATACCTTCACTAAACAAATCGACATTGTCTGATTTGTACCTAATAATAATTTTCCCCTCATTAGTAAATCCTTTCCCTTTTAACAAAATTTTTTTATTTCCTTCTATATCGCAATATTTTGGCCATAAGTTAAAAATTGCATATTTAGGACCTATAATTCTACTTATATTCATTACATATATATTTTTCTTAGTATCAGAAATTACTATATTAGAATCCATGAAATCGTAGGTAATACAACTGAAGGTGATATTCGATGGAATTACATTTTCGCACGTGTCACCTTTTTTTTCCTCTCCCTGAAAATAAGGATCACTATTTCCATTTTTCCAAACAACATTTTTAGATGTCTCACTATGTATTTTTTCAACCTTAACAACGTTATACTTCAATTCTTCCATCTTGAAAGTGTCATATAGCTTGAGCATATTTAATTCTGCACTGGAATATTCAATCTTTCTATTTCCTTTATCATCACTAATTATGTTGTAACCCCCAAAAATAAAAATTATGTTTTTGTCTATCGATTCAACAAGAGTAGTCCTACAAAATATTTTTGAAGCATTATATGAATAAGAGAAATCAACTTCTGTCCATTCATTTTTTTTTAAATTGCATGTATACATATCATTAAAACTTATTTCAGCATTTGTTCCTCCTAATATAAATAAATTATTTCCATTTATAAAAGAGATATGTCCATATCTATTTGACGGAATCATTCCTTTACATGATCGTAAGATCCATTTATTACTTAAAATGTTGTATTCATACAAATCGTTAAAACTACTTCTATCATATCCCCCATATCCCCCAAAAAGAATGAGACTAAAGCATTCATAATTTTCAGCATTATTCACTACTATTTTATTATTTTTAATATAAAGTTCATCTTTTTCTTCTTCTTTTCCATGTGTGTCTGCATCTGATTTTCTTGAGATATATAAATCTAAGCTGGAAAAATAACGAGGAGTTGGACCGCTATTTATATTTGTGATGGCACTTGTATTTAGGTCCCCGTTTTTAAAACTGTTGTTCCGATTATTCTGTCGAAGGTATTTCTTTAAATTTTTAATATAGGTATTATCTAGAATGGAATCATCATCATTATGTATCTCATCCTCATCTCGTATTCCGTAGCAGTCCATGTTATTTATCTCCTCATTATCACAAAGTTCCCCATTCTCTATACACTCCTCTGTGCAGTTCTCTTCACACCCCTCTTCATGTTTTTCCCTGTCATATTTTATTTCAAAAAATGTTTTATTTATACTGTTAAATAGCCATAAGTCATTTAATGCTATAAATGGAACTTCACTATTTAAACCCCCAAAAATGATTACATAATTTTCTAGTAAAGTACAAGCATTATGATAACACCTCGAAGTAGGTTTTATTTTCCCTTTAAGAATTTCATAATCTGCCTTATCCTTTTTTAGATTAATTAAGTACGCATCATTACATATAACTCCATTATTTTCCTCCACATCAATTTTAAAACCTCCAAAAAATAATAACCCTCCAACTGTATAATTAATGCTATAACCTATTATATTTTGCTCCTCTATATTACTTTTAAGCTCAGTCAAATTTAACGCTTCATAGGGAAACTCGAATGTTTTCGTCATATTTCCACACATGTGTGCATACAAAGATGCACATATGCATAGTTAGAAAGTGCTACTTTGCAATAAACTTTATTTATCCCCTTATTTTTATTCTTAAAAGGGAGGAGAGGAAGAAGTGGAAGAAGCGGAAGAAGTGGAAGAAGCGGAAGAAGCGGAAGAAGTGGAAGAAGTGGAAGAAGTGGAAGAAGTGGAAGAAGTGGAAGAAGTGGAAGAAGTGGAAGAAGTGGAAGAAGTGGAAGAAGTGAATGAAGAGAAAGGCGTGGAAGAAATGGAAAAAACGGAAGTAAACAAGATAGACTTACTTTTGCATGTATTTTTGTCGAAAAAGAGAAAAAAACATTTTGACAAGAAAAACACTAAAAACGTATCCCATACTTAGCATGTGATTCTCTACATATGCACTTTTTTTTTTTTTTTTTCCCCCTTTTCTCACTCCTTTAAAATAAATAAAAAAAAAAATGTACTATAAAAAGCATGTAGCGCTATTTCTGCTATGCCAGCATGTGTGCTTTAAATACGCATATACCGCTTGATGTCTAGTGTGTCTATTTTTTTCTCCAATAGCATTCTTCGCATGACTAACAGCCACTGTGCACAAAGTCATAAAACGCTGTGCATATAGCGTATTCCTTACGACATTGTGCGCGTTTGTAATTTCGGAAAGTTTACATGAATTTGTAAGATTATAGCTCAAGTAATTTTTTCTAGTTATGGGACACTTTAGTGTAGTATATAAAATTATTTACCAAATTTGAAGAACTACTTATGAAAAGGGGAGGGTACGCGTACTCATGTATCACACATGTTCTGCACTTCTCCTTACTCCCACCCCGCCCCTTTTATCAAGGTTCACAATCAGTTTTTCAAAAAAAAATTATTATGTCAAGAAGAAATATTTTTAAAATATTTTTAAAATATTTACGTATTTACACATATCTATATAACAGTAAAAATAGCATTAACTTGGAAGTTTTTCAATAAGGTTTGAAAAATTAAACAAAAAAAAAATAAAATAAAATAAAATGAAAAGGTGGAAAAAGAGGGGAAAAAATGGAGAGAAAAAATGAGGGGAAAAAATGGTGAGAAAAAATGAGGCACAAAAATGGAGAAAAAAAATGAGGTACAAAAATTAATAGCAAAAGATAAATACATCATTGGCTGCACAACAGCCTAATTGTGCGTATTAGAGAACACGCTAATAATTCCCCATTTTATTCATTTTTTTAACTATAGATGGCGTTTTATTTGAAAACAATATGGTGTGGGAAAATTGTGGGCTTGGAGCAAAACATGGAACACGCATATGTACCTATACGCGAACGTATGGATGCTGTAGCGATGTATACATGTACGTGGAAACATACATATAATAAAACTTAAGGTGACGTGAAAGAATAACATAACGTACGCTTGATCTTTTTGCATAATCATTTTATAGTTTTTCGCTCTATCAGCAAGCTGTCCATTTTTCCCCCTTCATGCTTTTCGCTGCGCAGATTTAAAATGTACTCAACAGGTAGTTCTTGAAATCTTCGAAGCTTATCTGCATAGAGATGGAGTGGGGAAGGAGAAGGCATTAGTTGTGAGGGAAGAAAATGGCTTACCGCTATCTTAATGTGTTCGCTCCAGGTTTCTTCTATTCTCGCACGTTTTCTCCTTTTTTTCCCCCCATTTTTCGCCTTTGTTTCCCCTTTTTTTCTGTTTTCTTTTTAAAAAAGTATTACCTTATTCGTCCTTTGGTCCCTAGTTCGGCCACTTTTCACAGTATACACCGAAAAGAAAAAATTATCAATATCGTTGCTATCAATGTCCTTATCATGGACTAAGGTGACTATGTCGCTTTTGCTAATGTAGCCGTCCTCGTCCTACGAAATTAAAAGTGCGTTCATTTTTGTGCAAAATATTTTTACGTGGTTGAAATGGAGTAGATGGCTTAAATAACCACATTTGCTCGTAGTGTGCAGGTGCGCCTCGCACAAGCACATTCTCTGCTGCTATCTCTGCGGCTATCTCTGCGGCTATCTCCGCCGCTATCTCCACCGCTATATCTACACGCACGGGATACACGCAAACTCGATGCAACCTTATCTATCTTGTTGAAAGCTGCCTTTAAAAAGGTCGGTTCGATGTTCTTCCATCGGTAGCATCCAGCGATAAATTCTGAAAAGAACAAACGATTGGCATGCATAATATACAAGCATTCATGCATATATATGTGTGCACGCGCAGATACGCAACCGCCGCAACGTACCTGTGTAGGTGATGCTCCCCCGATCATTAATATCCAGCGCTTGCACGATTCGGTTAATGTCCCATTTTTTAATTCCCGCATTTGACAAAACGTTATACACTTCTCTGTGACTTAGGGAACCGTTATGATTTGTATCCATTTTGAAAAAAAGCTCATTGATGTATTTGACGTTACTATTTATTACACTTAACTCATGCGCCATTATGTTAACTATGATGTTCCTTATATTCGAATGCTTCATATAAGATTTTATGTTGTTTAGAGTGCTTGGGGAAATTTCCACAGGATCGAAATAGCCCTGAAACCAGGGATGGTGTAGTAGCTGCGTTGTGACCAATGAAAAAATGGGAGAAAATGAAGAGAGTTTACATATCAATCAAATAGAATGTACCTCAAAAACGTTTCCAATACATATACATGTGCAGATGTGAGACTACACATGGATACAAATGCATGTGGAAGCAAAAACACACACAAGGAATCGTATATTCTTATATTTGAAATTATACCACAGCTGCCATTGGTCTCCTATTGTAGTCTTTCTCTAACATAAGTTTCAGTATGTGCAATGCTGGTTGAGAAACATTTTCTTTTAAACGTTTATAATCAGGTTCATCTTTAAATACACTATGTTTCACTTCTTCATATGTATTTCCAAAAAAAGGTAAACTTTTAGTTAGTAAAAAAAACATTATAACACCTGCTGACCATATATCACATTTTATAGTAAAATTTTTTTTAAATACTTCTGGTGCCATATATAAAACAGTACCTGCAGCAGTTTTACTTACTCCTTCAGATTTATTAATTAATTCTGCTAATCCAAAATCTATAATTTTAACAATATCATCATTCTTAGTTTTAAATAATATATTTTCTGGTTTTAAATCTTTATGAGCAATATTATTACTATGCATATAAGCTATTGCACATAATATTTGAAACATAATATTTTTTACATATTCTTCATTAAAATTTTGTGAATTTTTTATTTTATTCATTAATTCACCACCTTCACATAATTCCATAACTATATATGTACAATCAACATTTTCATATACATCAAAAATTTTGATTATATTAGGATGATCTAAATATATTAATACATTAATTTCTTCATTTATTTTAATATTTTTCATACTTTTTTTTTTTAATATTTTAACAACTTTATAAAGTTTACAAATATTATCTTCAACCAAATGAACTTCACCAAAAGCACCACATCCCAAAATTTTCTTAAAACTTAAATAATTATATATAGTAGAATAATCATATCCACCTAACTTTTTTCTACTTATAAAACAGTTTCTTTTTATTTTAAAATTTTTTGTTGGATAATACTTTTTCTTTATCTGCTTTAGTAAATCCCAGTACATCTGCCGAAAATCGGTGTAGTTCATGCTGTTGTTTTTGCTGCTATCGTAATCTTTGTAAACGATTGATAGTATCTTTTCTGCAAAGAAAATGGGAAAAAGGTTGAGAAAATGAGATGGAAGGCGGGAAAAAAAAAAAAAAAAAAAAATAATAATAATAATAATAATAATAATAATAATAATAATAATAATAATAATAATAATAATAATAATAATAATAATAAATGAACAATTGTCAACGCTTCTGACATGTGTAGGCGGGTTTATGGTAAGGGAAAATGGGTAGACTTTCCTTCGCCCAACGCTCCCTCGTGCATGTATACGCATACGCAAGCCTGCGTAAGGCTACGTACACCTGTACAAGCATACACTAGCATGCACACGTTTCTCGCTTGTTACTGTCAACGGGGGGGAGCTCCAAATTGTAGCACAGCTTTTGTATCAACGATTCGATCTCACTAAAGTGCAGGAAATTCTTATTTTTCACGTCAAACTGTTGAAAGGTCGCTCTTGCGGATCGCTCGAAGATTTCACTGTTTTTCAGCACTTTGTCTATTTTGCTTTTTATATAAAATGGTGTAACAATAAACTCTTCATCGTTTTCATTTCGCTTCTTTAATTCATTATTCTCAATCATCTTTCTACTTAACGTTTGATCTATATGTACATCTATATCCTCTTTTTTGTTCCTTAATTTTTGCACACTTTCTTTCTTCCTTTGAGCATTTGCTGCGCCCAGAATTCCTTTTTCCCTTTCACATGTACTCTTGTTATCTAACTGCTCATAAAGGGGGGACACATTTCCCTTTGTATTCATCCATTTGCTATTTTCATCTGAATTTTTTTCATTTTTTCCTGGGTAGTAATACCTGTTATCTGTAAAAGTTTTTACGCCAGTGGAATTCACCCTTACAACACCGCTGTCCTTATAGTCACTATTGTCACCCTTTCTGCTGCCATTTGAATTTTCTGCACTGCTCTGGTAGAATTGTTCATTTTTATCCTTAATCTTGTTTTTATCTTCGTTTTTTACGCTCTTCTTATAATTCAAAATGTGTTCAAAATTTTCCAATTTTGTTTCGTCTTGTTTATTCTTCCGTTCGTCATACTTTATGCCATTCTTAGGGTTGCTCGTTTTTTCCATGTTAATTGGATTGCAAACCCTCTTATTCACATCTACCTGCGCATCCACCTTCGCGGTGGCGCATTTAGTGCCCTTCTCTATGACGCTATCTCCACTACAATTATAATCCAACCGATTCCCTAATTGTTTAATGTTTACATGTCTTCGCTCGTCAACTACGGGCTTCTGTAAAACGGTATTTTCATGGTGGTATGCATAGTAATTTATGTCAGTCTGTTTATAATCGTTCAAATTAAATTCTTCTAAATTATGTGAATTCAGGACTTCGTCGAAGCTATTATCTCGTTTGCGCCTAGGTGATAGCGATTTTGCAAGGTTACTTTTGCTACGATGAAAAAATTGGCCGAATGTTCCTGTATGCAAAATGTCTGTAAGTTTCATTTTCACTTTATCCTTTTTACCTTTCTTTTGGGATTCTTCATATTTGCTATGTTCCTTTTTTAAAATATATTCATTATTTTTTCTATGCTTTATTTTATCTAAGAAACTTTTAATATTATTTTTCTTCTTATCTTCAACGTTTATATCTCGGACCGTTTCTACACTAACCTTTATATCCTTATGTCCTATTTCCTCTCTTCTTTTGAAAATACAATAATTACTATCTTCGTAAGTGTTTAGCTTTGATGCATTATTATTCATATACTCAATAGCATTTACCATTTCTTCTTTGTATTTTACATTGTTATGCTCATTATTTGAACAACTACCAGCCAGGTTAAATTTAATTATTCTATTATCCACTTTCAGAGTATTATTGCATCTATACTTATCCATACTCAAATTTGCATTTCCCATATTAACAGTGTTACGTTGAAATTTATTTTTTATATTACCACTTTTTACATCTAATTCGATATTTTCGATTAATCCATTTTTCTTATATCTATTTTCATTTATGTATATTTTCATGAATTCCCCATTTTCCCCTCTTTCCATATTCTTTAAATTTTCCATTTCGTTATTTCGTTTACAATTCAAAATTTTCTCTACATAATTTTTATTTTTACCGCTGCCATATGGAGTATTACACGCGGTAAAAATACCTTTATCATCTTCCATTCCATTTGACATAATTTCCTTCTCAAAATATATATCCTCCCTTTTATCAAAATTTACATTTTCTTTCATCTCCCTTTTAAATGCAAAATTGCTTTCATACTTGTGCTGATCAGCGACGTGTCTGTTCGTATTTTGTTTGATTATATCTCCACGATTTGGTTCTTCGTCTTCGTAGGTTTTTTCTTCCACATCTTTCACTTCTTCCCCTTCTTCCTCATCATCCACCTCTTCTGCCTCTCTCTCTGCATCAGTATCATCTTCTTCATACTCATCTTCATCCTCGTAACTTCTCCTATGTCTAACTGTGTTAACTTTTCCAAACCCCTTTTTTTTTGTTATTCTGCCATCCTTTTCGTTTTCTTCCCCATCTTCGTGTTCATAATAATTAACATACCTGTCCTCTTCATTTGATTCTTCCCCTTGCTCTACATCTGCTTCATCATCATCATCTACATCTGCTTCCTCCCCTTCATAATCACCATTTTCGTCTACGTGGTCACTATAACTTTTATAATTTCCATTCCCATAAGGGTTATTCTGTGCGTATTGATACACTCCCTTTTCCTGGTAGCGACTGTCCATTTTCTTATATTGTTCTATGCTTTTTTTATTATTGTTCAAAAATCTAATGATATCTGAATCATGTTCATTCGTGTCTTTTTTAAAGCGCTCATTGTTGTATTTATATTTCTTATAGAATCCTTCTTGTTCGTTACGCTTTTTATTTGATTGAATAATTCTGTTTTTTATATTTTCACTTGAATATTTACTAAATAATTTAAAATCTGGGTTTGTATAAGAATTGTATGTTTTATAATCCATGTTTTCATCTTCCACAAAATTATCATCTTCAAAATTATCATTTTCAAAATTATCGTTTTCAAAAATGTCTTCTGTAAATATTTCATTTTCGTTCACTCCATAATGAATATTTTCTTTTGAGTTTCTATAAAATTCTTTCAACGAGTTTTTTTTTGGGTATCCTTTTTTATTTATGTTTGAAGATGAAAAATCCACTTTTGTTCTGTTACTGTTTTTTGACATATTTTTGTATAGTTCACAAATGTTATAAGAATCTTCATTATTTCCACTTTCTATATTTCTATAACCCTTTTCGCTTTCACCTTCTGATGTTGAGTTTTTTTTTTTTTTTTTTTTATGCTTACTTGTATTATTTTGAATCTTCTTAGTATAATAATACTCCTGTTTTCTTTCATAATTATTTTTAAGTATCTCCAAAACCATGTTATTGCATAAACAGACAAATAGTTAGCAGCGTTTTGAAAAAAAGTTTAACGAAAAATGTAAAACGTGTGGTGAAAACGTGAAAGCATATATGCACGCACATACGTACGCACATATTTATGTGCGTATGTATGTACCTTCTGCTATTTAGGAAAATTCTTGCGATGGGTTAAAAAATAATAAATATTGTATGGGGAAAAAAAAAAAAAAGGGATTCACAGGAAACAAGGGAAATCCAGTCCGTTGCCTTTCAGGGAAAGTCATCAAAAATATTTTTTTCTCATAAAATAAAAATAAAGATTGTCTTTAACTTAAAGATAGAATATTTCACGTTATTAAGAATTACACATTGTGAATATTCAAAATTGTATACATATCCAAAATTGTAAATGTATTCATTTTTTACCTTCGCCCTAATATGTGTAGTTCCAATAATTTACGTAAAAATAAAATGTTACATTTTTCTAATCCACGAAAATATGAAAAAGGATGAAAGGGGAGAAAAAAAGGAAAAGGAAAGAAGAATAATCCATCACTACTATTTATTGGGTATATGTGTTTCAACTTTTGTTCTTTTCAATTTTTTTTTTTTTTTTCTTATTGGTTGAAAGTATACTTGTAACCCGAAATCATAAACAAAAAAATTATGCATTAACCGTAGAATGTATTGTTAATTCTATGTGCATATATATGTGTGGAAAATTCATAGGGAGCATATGCAGTCGGGAATAAGTAGTTGGGAGTAAATTTTATCAACCATACAAAGCATTCCAATTTCTCACTATGCATTGCACTTAATGAATTATCAAAACATTAAAACAAAATTTGTAAGGAGTATATAAATCATCAGGATGAAGGAAAAATGAATACATTTTTGCAGTAAAACTTGTTTGCGTTTATACATACCTTAAAACGCTTAAAAAAATATAGATACCAAAATAAAACAAAAAAACTTTAAGAAAACAAATGTTATTTAAAAATGGCAAAAAAAAAAAAAAAAAAAAAAAAAAAAAAATTACATTAAATATGCTATTTTTAGGCTAAGTGTGTTTACCACAAGCCTGTGGAGTGTAAACAAGGCATATGGCTTGTAAATACGGGAATTATAATGATGTACAAACATACATGTACCATACATGCATACGTACATATGCACACTTAAAAGTTTGTATACATTTAATTACAAGAATTAAAAAAATATATTTTTTTTGCAACCATTTATGTTCTTGTAATTGTAAAAATAAAAAAAAAAAAAAAGAAAAGCTATATTACTCCCCTACGCAAGGGCTCATAATTATAAAGTGAAAAATATGTAGACTTATGTACATAAAAACAATTCCATACTTTTGTGGAAAAGCTGTTATATGTAAGTCCATCCGTTCATTCTTTTTTTTTTTTTTTTTCTTTGTTGTCCATGTTCCAACATTTAAAAAGCAAATAAGTTAGCCCTCCAAAAAATATAAATTTTCCTTTTAATAAACAAAATAAGAATAAACCAAAATTTACAGTACCACTCTGCAAAACAAAATTCATTTCGTTTTTTTTTTTTTTCTTCTCATTTTCTTTATAGCCACGTTTTTTTTTTTTTTTTTTTTTTTTTTTTTAGCAAAATTTTTCTGTACAATTCATACAATTTTTAATTTATATATGCATGTGTTTGTGGGACTTCTTAATGTCATATGAATTTTTTTTCCTCCCCCCATCTTTTTTGCGCCTCGTTTTTACATTCTTAAATTATTAAAATAACATTTTTGCATGTACAACCATTAAGTAGTAATTTTTTATATGTACAAATTACAAATGTTCAGCTTTTTTTTTTTTTTTTTAACTATGTCTGTGTGCATGTTGTATATTATCGCCTGTGTGTAGCATAAGCTATATTTTATTATAACCTTTAAATGAAGAAAACTCGGGCTCCTTCTACAATGTTTTGCGAAACGTTTGTGGAGTGTAGTTAGTTTACTTAGACCAGTTGCACATTATTGTTCCCAACTGATTATACCTCAAAAAAGGGAAAAAAAAAAAAAGAAAAGGGCGGAACAAAAATAGCATAAAAACCGAAGATGCCCTCAGTGTTTGTCAAGATCCATTTCCCTTTGAAAAAAGAAATAATTTTTAAAAAATGCAAATGTTAATGTAAACCATTTCTTAACAAGAAAAA
This sequence comes from Plasmodium ovale wallikeri, assembly GCA_900088485.1. NCBI lineage: Eukaryota > Apicomplexa > Aconoidasida > Haemosporida > Plasmodiidae > Plasmodium > Plasmodium ovale. Next base: position 118,268 of record FLRD01000080.1, on the reverse strand, counting down.
GCATCAATTTTGATACGCAAAACATGGAAAAAAAAAAAAATTTTTTGAAGCTATTTAAATTTTTTAAAAGAAAAGAATATACAAGTAAGCATGGTCAACGAAACGTTTGGAAAATAACAAAGCAAAGTTTCATTTTAAAATTACACATATGAGGAAAAGATAATGTTTTGTTACACTTTCTCAAGTAATACGAGCCATTTTTAACCAAACATGTATAGTCATATGGGTTGAAATTTACATGGAAAGTTATATTTTATTTTTAAATTAAAAAAAAATGTTACACACTTTGCTCCATTTATTGAATATATAATGAACATGTTATAATAAACTCTTATTAAAAAGACATTCAAGAAAGTATCATTTAAAATGAAGCTATGTAAATTTTTTGCTTTTGTGCCCCTTTTTTTCTTTACCTTTTTAAATGTAAAGTGTATTAAAAACACAACTCCGAAGATACATATGAATGTTAAATATGGCATTCACGTTCAGAATGGAAAATATAAGCATAATAAATATCGATTCATTGGTTATAGTAAAAAGGAATATAACTTGTTAATTTTAAATAAAAATCAAACAATTCATGAAAAATATATAAAAAAACATACTAATTCAAACGTTTTGTATTTACAAGATAATGAAAATGGAAGAAGAGAATTTAAATACAATTCTTTGCACAAAAATGAGGATAAAAATTTGTGGAATAAGTTCACCTCAAAAATGGTGATATTTAACAAAAATATGTTAGCTAAATTTGTTTGTGCAGGTGCTTTCTGTTTAGTTTTCTATCCAGTGTACACATATTTAATGAACAAAAAAATTGACTTTGTCATTGCAAATGTTTTTAAAGAAAAATTATTGTGCCTAGATATTCCAAAAAAATTCAAACGATATTTTTTATTCATGTCCCTTGATGAATTTAAGTCATCTCCTTTTTTCCTTTCAGCAATTTTGATTGCATCATATTCTTTATATATCATTTTAAAAGTTTATATAGAAAAATATAAAGAAGCAAACAGGATTAAGTCATCAATTGACGCCTATAACAAAAGTAAAGATGAGTATATAAACACAGGTAAAGATTCCACAGAAGAAAAGGGAGGAGACTCCACAGACGAAAACGAAAGAAATTCCACAGATGAAAATGATAATCCGTACTACTTTGATTACATAGATGAAAATAACGATTTCAATAAAGATCTTTATTAAATTTTTCTAATAAAATTTGCGTAAATATTTTTAATAAGTTTTGTTTAATTTTTTTTCTTTTTTTTTTTTTTTTTTCATTGTTTCGTTTTAAACGTTTTAATTTATGAAAAATTTTAATCCAACTTTTTAGTAAACGTAACATTTTCATTTATAAGGTTCTTAATAACATCCGAAAAAATGTGCGAAAAAAAATAGGATAAAATTGTTGGCTTCAAAAATGAATAATCCTCTTCTATTGGGGCCTTTAAATCCGTTTTTTGGTTTCCTTAAAGGGTGGAGGGAAATAACAAAAAATGAGACATAACACAGCGAACGGGCGTGATTCAAAACGGGGAAAAGCGAAACAAAATGGATGGAAACAGTTTGAAAAAAGTTCATCTTTTAAAGCACATGCACAAGTGCCTATGTACATGAACTCTCTTTTGACATGTTAAACCAACTTGTCATTGTATCAAAGAAATCTTCCCTTAAAATACTGTCGATCGTTTGTATGGAGCAAGCGCTTATATCAAATAGGTGTGCTATGTGTTTTTTTATGTGCTTCTTTATTATACTTTTAAACATTTCCGAAAACATATAACAGTAAATCTCCCCTGAAAAAAATTCAACAAAATTGTGAAAGTTACGTTGAAGCAGTGATGCATTGTTGAAGGGTCAAAAATGCGATGAAATGGAGGAAACGATGAAAGGAATAGAAAAAAAGGAAATGATGAGAAAGTAGTGTTATATTCCAACTTTTGTGATATATAATTTTTTCCTTGTAATGGGTTTCATCCTCCTGTTCGTTCTGAATTTGCCTTTTTTCCAACTTATCGAAATCGAGATAGCGTCTTTTAAAAAAGCCTTGGAATTGGGCATAAGCAAGTAGAAAAGGTAAATTAGAAGAATCCAAATAGCCATATTTATCCGTGCGCATCCGTATACATATTCGCTTACGCAAATTGACACATACACATGTGCTCTTTTTTACTTTTGGATTTATCCTCCAGTGGTATAGGGAGACGGATGTACTTTTTGAAATACAGCAATTTGGGATAGATATTCGTTTTAATTAAATTCTCAAAATTTTTTTTTTCTGTTCCAACATTGTCAGAATTGCATGTAAAAAGCTTAACGTGAATGTAAAAATAAAATTGGGATTGTTGAGTAACTCCTTGTTTAGTCGTCTCTTTTGAATTTTCCTTTTCATCAGTGCCTTCTGTTAGTAAAATTAAAATTTTTATGTGTTGTAGATGCAACTGAAAAAGTGTTGTATATTTTGAAAACGTAGATTTATTCTATTTTTAATACCGTTGCTGACCCCATACAGACGTCGTATCGCTTTCTGGAGCATGTTACTGTTAACATTGTCCTATTTTGAAAATATAAAAAGGGGAGGATTTATTTATGCGCAAATGTGTATACATTCCTAGTATATACACGTATTCTTATTTAAGTCGTCAAAATGGTCTATACTGCAGTATCGTGTCATTATATAATTTTCTGAACGCGCGAAACATTGCCATTTTATGAGTCATTATTACATATGTGTATTTAAACATTTGAATATTATCAAATATTTTTTGGGCATGCGAGAAAGTTAGGTCGTCAAATCGTTTTTTCTTTTTCTTTTTTGATGCGGACAAAATCTTAGCATCCACGATTTCTGTTTTGTTGTTTTCTCTTGTGTCTTCATATACTTCCTCTAATTGAAAAGGTAGAAATAATTAAAAAGGGAGAAAAGGGGGAAACAAAAATTAAATTCTCTTTTTTTTTTTTTTTTTTTTTTAATAAATAGAAAACTCCTTTTTATATACCAATTTCCGTTTCACTGAATTCATCCACACTACATTTAGTGTCCTCATTTTCACTTTTCACAGTAGATGTATTTTCCACAAACTTTAACTCTATTTGAATATTTCCTTCTATGTCCAGTAATACGTCACTCAGAATAAAGGTAAACCTCATGATAGTCTGTTCTCTGCTTTTGATAATTCCTATTTAATGAAAAAATAGTGGGGACAACAACCCAATTGTTATGGATGTATGCGAACCTTACTATTATCGCCACTTCTGCCTCCTCTACTACCGCCGTCATCGCGGCCTTCTCAACAATCGATGACGTTGTGCTTAACCTTTTGATGGAGATATCTTCAAAATATTTCCTGGAAGGGTGTCTTTATTGGATATTTTAAACTTTAAATTTTTTGAATGTGAATAATTTTTTATTATGACAATCCTTTCTATTAGGGAACTGGTGTTCACGAGAGAAGGAAAGGAACATACACGAATATATATATATATATATATATATATATATATATATATATATACGATTAGTTATATGTATAGATGTTCGTGTGCGAACGCACACATGTACTCCTTTACTTTGGGCCATTTGTTAAGCAGCGCCTGAACCCCTAATTTTTTTTTTTTTTTTTTTAACTTTGTAGGGGCGTATGTAATGCTAATGGAGCTCGGCGTAATGTAGAATAATTTATTTTGCGCGTGTATATAAGAATAGGCAGGAATAAAATTTGAGCAGTAAGTTTTAATGTGTTGATCGTCGACATCATTAATACATTTGTTATTAAAAACATTTATTTTTTTATACGAATCTTTGTAAATGTTCTTTGACGTGCAATTTATATTTAGTTCTATTTCCATTTTTTTCAGTTCCTATAAAAGTGCCATGGTGGAAATAGGAAGTACGTATACTCTTGCAATCGTGTGTACAGGCGTGTAAATATATACACCTTATTCGTGCACTTATGAACGCTTGCATGGGAAAACGCGTGTTTTTGTTTATGTTACTATGTCTTTTTGTAAGTGTTTAAAGTAAGACTTCATTATCAAATTTTCCCTAACAATTGATGGCGATAATCTCGAAATAAGTATAAAAAGAGAAATATATTCCCTCCTTTTAATGACTCCCTTTGAATTTAAAACTGTAAAATTGTTATTCTTTTCTATGTTGTAAAATATGTCTAATTCACTGTCATTTAACAAGTCTACATTTATTATACATTCGTTTTTTAGCGCCAAAACATGTTGGTTCAAATCCTGGAAAAGGGGAAGAGGAATCACCAAATGGAGAACGCATAAGCTAACAAGGGGTGGTAATACATGAATAGAGCGAAAAATGAGAATGAAATAGCTCTCATATTTTTTATACCTTAACGTTCATGAGATAGATAGGGGGAACATTAGGTTGAAACGTTAGGCAGCATAAGTTCAAGGGAACTACTTTTCCATTTTCCACCTCTATTATCAGTGGCATGTTATGAAATCCGACATATTTGTGCTTATACAACAAGGTAACTGTTATTGTACTCTTTTTTTTTATTTCGAATTGCATTGGGCTGATCTCACAGTTGTCTAAGCACCTCATAAAATTGCGAAATGCGTTATCCACGTATAAAAGGTGGGCTAGCTATAGGCACATACGTGTATATATATGTGTATTCAAGTATATTTATGTATCTATATGTATATAAGAATATGTGTATGTGTCTAAGTGTATATATGAGCATGCATATGCGTATACACACGCGCATTTGTAAAAGGGGATTATTACACAAGAGTTGTTTCTTTATTGGTATATATGCGCACATATGTGTATCTGCATGGGGAAACCTGTTTCCCATTGCTCTTACTTGCTCTTCCTGGTTTTTAACATAAGGTGGTAAAATCGGAAGAATATAAGACCTAATAGTATTTATATGAACATTTAGCGGTGCATCTAGTGGGTTGTATAAAACCAAATTTACGTATGTTTCTTCGTCCAGTATATTGTTTCCAATATTAAACTCTATGTAGTCAAATTCGCTAAACAGCTTTTTCATATGTTCTATCCCTTGGCTCTTCTTGTACTCTACTTCTATTTTTGAAAGGTGCTCCTTCAAGTATCTGAAACGCATTTAGCAGCGAATTGAAATGAATGGGAATCTATGCATGCGCACGTGGACTTGCACGTGGACAAGGGAGATAGCACTGCAGTTAACAGATGCAGCTTCGTTGCAAGGAAAACCCACGCGTTGATCTTGTCTATAGAAGTCATATTCCAGTAAACAGAGGTAGGAGTCTTAAAGTCGTTTATATCAATAATTTGAAAGTACGGCATTACCACATTTAGAATTATGTCAACGCTGCTTCTGGAAGGGGTAATACATCACATGAAAGTTTATTTTACGTCATGCGCGTGTCTGCATAACGTGGTGAGGAGCATGTTTGCTTTTCGTTTTTTCTTATTTTTTTTTCTTCCTCTCTTTATCTTCGTACTTGTTCTCTAAAAAAAATGAATGTTTTTGTGGTCGTTTTTACGATATTATAAAAAATAATTCTTATGCATATTTCTACTTCTATAGGTTCATGATTTTTTTTTTTTTTTTTTTTTTTTTTTTTACCTCCTGCTATGACAAAAAATCGATACACGAATCGCCCCTTCCGCTTGATGTTGAAGCTCACATAAAAATACTTTTCCGAAAAGGAACTTATTACATCTTCATTCTTTTTTGTCATTATATACTTTTCTGCTTCCACTATTTCTTCTTTTTCTTTTTAAAAAAAAAGAAGAAAGCGCGCGATAGGGAGAGTAGAAGAGGAAAAACAGTTTAAAAGGATTATGCTTGGAAGAGACACAAGCAGAGTCTGCTTAAGCTTGTTCTAATGATATACCAAATATATGCGTGCCATCTATTTGAGAAATCTCGGTCCTTGTCCTAAATTTTATTCTTACGGGGTACTCATTTTTTATCCTTATCTGAAAGGTGAAGTAGAACAATAGAGCAAATTAAAGGAAAGTTCAAGCACATTACACCATACGGCTTTATTTCACTACATGCACTAATTCTATCCCTTTTTACACTTCCAATTTTGGAATTTTTTTTCAAAAAATTTGAAGTTTACCTTCGCGTTGAATTGCCTTCCTGGTGTTATCGGTTCGCTTTCCACAATTTTGGGGCTCAGTATCAAGGAGCACTTAACAATGTTAACGTTGATGATAAACTGTTTACAAGTTTTTATGTGATCTTTCATATTCTTTTTTAAATAAGTAAATTTATTTTTCATGTCTTCATCATTTACATATAATAAGTAGGTAAAAAGTAAAGGGACTGATTTACAAATACTAGAATGACAAAAAGCGGAGATATATATATTTTTTTTTTCGAAAGGCGATAAACAAAAAAAGTAAAATCTATATTTGTTTTCTTCATTAATAAGAGATCTTGTTTCTTCATTCGTTTCTATATCTTTTCTTTCAAATTCTTTGACATTTTCTTCTGTCAAATGTTCGGAATATTTATCTTTCCCTCCTATGTGAATATTAACAATATCCTTCAAGTCTTCTTTTATGAGAAGACACAAAACATTTCTTTCGGTCATATTCTCAATCGGTATCTTTTTTGCACTTTCCGTTTCGGTACTTACGCAAGGTAGATTCTACATGAACATACAAAAAAACGTTGCATGAACCGTGAAAATGCGAAGAAACAAAATTGAGGTACTACTTCTAGGGTACATTTGTAATACATTGTTTTTAATGCTATATACATAAACACACGTATGGTGTGTGAACAAATATTTTTACTATATTTTGTTCCCCTCTATTTAGCATCACATTGTTTATCTCATGAGAAACGTATATAGATAAGAATTTTTTTTCGATTCCATTTACTAAATAATATATTTTTATCTCTGATTCAGCTAATTCCCTTTTTTGAGGAGAGTAAAAAATAATAACATTTAAAAAACTTTTCCTAGGTACATAGTTTATCTGTGGGTACACTCTGTAAGGGAGCAAAAAAGAATTTTCTATAATGAGCTATTTCGGTGGGCTCTATAAATGGGTACTTGCAGTTGGCTGCTTTCAATTTTTCACGATCTGTATTTTCCATTTTATTCTTCTGTGCTGACTTGATTCCATCCAGCTCATTTTTGAATTGTGTAAAATCAATTATTTGGGTCAGGTCCGTATTGTTTTCGAACTTAGAAATGATGTACATACTTTCTCCTTCAATCACATTTTGGAAAGATAAATGCCTTGGAAAAAAAAGCAAACTACTATCTATTTTTTCTGTCTCACATAAATATTTCGTCTTGAATTGGAAAAGGGTAACGTATAAGAATAAAGGTGGCAATAATGTTTTGCTGTTGCATTTTGTGTAGTCCTTGTTATTAGAGGGAAACACAACGCATTCGTATATTTCTCGAGTATATTTCTCCTTCAAATTTTTTACATTTTTGACTCTTAAAAGGAAAGAGGGAGAAATTGTAGTGTGCGTGTGCATTATGAGAAAGGGCACGCACGCAAAGATGTAGATATAGGCACATACGCATTTACATCTACGTGCAGGGGACGGGGGAGGGGTACCTAAATGTTTGGTAGCTGAGGGGAGGAAGCTGCGCTTCTGAGGGGGTTATCTCGAAAATGCTCTGTTCCCTTATCTTCCTGTCTAATGCATTGGACCAAACGCAAGTATATTCTATGGGCGTTTTGTTTATAATCATCAAGTCTTTTTCTTCAAACTCCGAAATGTCCAGCTCCTTGGGGACTGCGAACACGTCTCTGAAAAGGAGTCCATTCGTGCAAAATAAACACACACACGTGTGTGTGTGTGTTTGTGTACATGTTACATGGAGGACGTTTTGCCAATCCATGCATGTACGCATGCGTGGGGGGAGTTTACCTCTCTCCTATGTCCATAATTTCGGTGAGCAATTCTTGTGGGGTATCTTTATATGAATCAAACTCAACAGGGAAGTCCCATATGTCAATGTACTCGTTTTTTTCGTAGTAGGAGTTGTATATTGTGTTTTTATCATGTATTAAATGTTTATATCTATATATATGATGCATAGAGATGGGACACATTTGATAATTTGTTGAAAAGTTACATATAGCATCTACGTAGAAAATTTGTTTATTTAAATGAACTAAGAAATATAATCGCTTGAAGCTATTTATAGGATAAATACAATTACATTCTAAATTGAGAGAATAATAACTATTTTTCTTTATAATAAATTTTTTATTTTTTACATTAAAAATATATCCTGTATTTACAACTTCCACATAAAGGTCTATATTTTCATCATTTCGTATAGTTATTTTTTCATTAATGGTATCTCCTATTTTTGTGTTTTCAAAAAGGTACATTGTCTTTTGGAACTGCAATTTTATGCTTTTAATTTCACAAATTAGAAAAAGCTCAATGCAATAATCGTTGCATGCTTTAAATTGTATTACTTCCGTGTATTCGTTAACTGGGTTGTTCCCATTAATGTTCAGCACTATTTCTTCTTTGGACATTTCCTTCAGCGTAAACTTTTCATTTGTAAATGTGAAGATGTCGTTTTCTTTCTGCTTTTTTGCCTTTAAAAAGGGAAAACGTAGAAAAACAGGTCAGAAGCAGTAGCACAAGGGGTATGGTGAGTGACGAGTGAAGAGTTTCGTTTTTGCACTGTGGGTGACGCTCAGAATAAACACACTTTTTAGATGAAAAAATAGAGAAATTACCATGATGTTAATTGGGGCTTTGGTTAAATTTTGGAGAAATATAGACTTGGTGATCCTCTGACCTAGTATTATTTTGCCAAAATTAATTATACTTTTATTAAATATATTTTTTTTTTCGTCTAATAAAATAATAATTTGTGGTAAAACAGAGATCCAATTTATTTGAATTTTTTTTTTTATTAAACAAACTTCTACATTTTCCTGATTTAAAATTTTAATAATGTCACTTATAAAATTTTCTTCATTGTCATATGGATTAAGAGTTGTATTCATTGTATCTTCTTCATCAGAAGAGAAAATTTTTCTTTCTACATGTTTTGGTATTTCAATGATAGAACATGAAATATATTCTGTATAATTTTGAGGTATTTCTGTATGTATTACTAAGCGTACATTAATTTTTTGATTAGATTTTAAAATAAACTGCGATGGTTCAATTTTTATTTTTAATTTATTTTTTTTTGTTAAATTTTTATGTGATAATTTAATTATTGTATTTAAAGTACCTTGGTTTCGTAAAATTAATTCTTCTGTTGTTTTTTGCTTAATTACTATTTCTTTAAAATTTAAGACAGATGGAAAAACAACATCACATTTTAAAGGAGTAGCTATAAGCTTTATACAAATTTTTTTATCTTTTTGTTTATCATATATTAATATATTTAACGTTTCATAAATTATCTTATAATCATTTAAAGGATTCATAAAACTTATTAAGTAACTTTTTGTTAAACCTGGACTAATGTTTTCTATCTCTTGTAATGGATATGTAAAATATATACTACTTTGAAAAAGAAAACGAAACTTAATAATATTTTTAGTTGTATTTTTTATAGTTAACCTTTTTATTATTTTTACTCCCCCTTCATAATCACGAAATTCAATTTCGGGGGGGAAATCTAGGCCGTACATTCTGTAATTCTCCATCTTCCCTATTAATAAAACAGTTTTCCTTCCATGGATGTATTCTACACAGTTCACTCTAACAAAAACAATCCTATGCAGTTTGTTCCAAAGTGCGTATAAACTACGTTGAACGTGCAGAAAACAGCTTCAAAGCCTCTCTTTTTTTTTAGTTCAAGATACATTCTACAGGCTTTACAAAAAAACCAAAGGGGGCGGGGGGAAGGGTTATATAACTAACCAATGCAAAATTAAGATTCTGATTTTCTCCCGTTTGCGTATAATGTGCAATGAAACAAAGTTCACGACAAAGGCGGACATGGAAAATGGAAAAACGTGAATTGTTTTTCTACTGCTTTTATAATTTTCAAAAGTATGATCCTATGTGCCTTTGAATGATTTTTTGCCGCTGCGCCACGACCGCTTTGCAATTTCTGTCAAAAAACTATTTCCCTTTCCGCTAATTTACACTATAATATTTGCTCTTTTTGAACCTCCGTACATTTGCACACCTCGGAAAAAGTAAGCGCTTAAAAGGAACGATGCGGGTGCATCTTTTTATTTAAAACTGAGTCTTATACTGTTTTATTCGTGTGCAAATGGGGAATTACATAAAAAGGGTTAACGAAAAACAATATATGGGCGTGTGTAGACACGCATAAACGGTCTGAATCACTCATTTTCGCATCTTTTTTTCCTTTTTTTATTGAATAAAAATTTCACAAGGACAAAACTCAAAAAAAATAAGTACGTCTGCGTGCACGTGCATACGTGCAGATGAATACGCGAGTTAAGACAAAAGAGGTGGGTAAGAAAAGGAAAAAGAATCTTCCACTCGCAATCGTGTAGTACACACGTACGTACGAGGTCGCACACGCTCGTATATTCGCGTATACGCACGTATATGCACGCATAAACACGTGTAAGCACATATGTAGGTAAACACGGATGGACATACAGATAAACATACTGACGAATGTGTGCAAAGGGGAGAAATTTTGTATGGTCGAGGAGGAAGGGACTCATGCCGTGGAAACACGACCCTCTCTCACTCCTCGATCACTATGGGAAATATGGAAAAATAAATTGTCCTCTTCTGAATTTCGGTTTTTTCCGTTATATAGGATAACGTCTTCTTCAACTTCAACATATATTCATCATTTCCTTTGGTTAACAGACGTAAGCACTGTGAATAGGCTTGTAAAGTGCTGCACCAGTTTTGAATAATTATATCAATGGATATGCCTGTCCCTTTTAGCAACGTTTGCAGGTTCAGCAAAACGGCCTTTATCTCTTCGTCTCCCCCCGTTAGCTCCTTAAAAAGGGCCTCCTCCCAATGATTCTCCGGACACTGCTCCGAATATTGCCCGTGGTGCTTCCCGTTGGTGTTCTCCCTGCGTCTCATCGTTTTGGTAAATTTTGTTGTCACCCCATTCAAATCGTCAATGTGAATGGTTATGGTATTTCTATCCTTCAGAATAAACGCTACGTTATTATTTTTAACTTCTACTTTATCGATGTACATGTTGTTGCTCAAAATGGCCATAAAATCGGGAGTGCTTCCGTTACTCATTAGATTGTATATACCTAGCCTTTTTTTTGTTAGAGACACTTTAGGAGTATGTTTTTTCAGCGTTTCGACTACATCATAGGCATAATCATATCTTACCTTGTGTGTCTTTGGTAACTCTTCTTCAAATAAGTTATAGAAATCTAAAATATTATTAGTCAAAACGTCTTTTATTTTTATGTTAATTCCATTTGTATCAATTATGAATAGTAATTTTCTCGGTTTGGATATGTCTATATTAATATATATTTTGTTTTTTACATTTTTATATTCTCTTATTTCTGATCTTCCTAGAAATGTAAAAATCACTTCACCACTAGATGTTATTTCAAATATTCCTTGTTTTGTGTTTATTTTCGTTTCTTTAATTTCTAGGGTATTTACAATATTATGAATAATATATTTTCTGTTTATTCCTATTTTATTATCATCCAATTTCAGTTCCAACAATTTCGTTAAATTATTTTTTAAACTTTCTGAAGAATTAGTATTGCTAAATGTGTGCTTGTCACTTTGATACATTTCCTTATACTTCTTTTCCATAATGAGGTCCTTATTTCTGTATATTAACATTTTGTCTACGTTATCGATATTATTAGTTATAACGCTGTTATTTATACTTTTTCTGTTATGCAGGCTATTCTCACTTGTGCTTGCATCGCCCTCGGCGTTACTGCGATTGCCGTGGTTGCCATGGTGGTAATGATTACCGTGGTTGCCATGGTGATAATGATTACCGTGGTCAGCATGGGTGTCATACGTACGATAATCACCATTAACATGATCCTTTTCACCGTTATTAAAACAGTTATCACTCTGTGCCCCGTTTTCTACACCTTTTTCCCTTAGTTGTGTCAATTTCCCCAATCCTTGTGTATTCGCCATTTGGGTAGGGGAATGCACAGACCGTGACGATAGTTCGTCATATTTTTTATTGCAATGAATGATATTATCATAAGACAATTTTCCGTTTTTGCTCTTGTTTGCGTGTTTCAGATCATCCTTTTGGTACATATTATGATCCGTGTTATTCTCATTTTCAGAATTAATCATTCTATGTACTTCATTGTTTTTACTGTACGGATATGTAAGAATAATGTTATTTTTTGAGGGATGTACATTTTCCTTATGAAGAAGGTTAACTCTTTCGAATTTATTTTTTGTAACCATATTCTCTTCATTATCTATGCGATTCTTATAAACTGCATCTATATCTTCCGTATTGTTACCGTTCAAAGTAAAAGAATTTTGTTTCTTTTTGTTCCTATCCGGAGGTGAACATAAGCTCACATCTGAAAAAATGGAAGCAGCTGGTGTGGGTACTGAAACGACATTTTCGAATTCTTCATTAAAACTGTCTAATGAATATTTAATAATGTTTCTATCTTCCATTTCTTCCTTATACGAATTAATGGAATACGAGTTTTCGCTTTCTGAATTGTACAGATTGTTAAATTTATGGGGGGGTGACCAAGCATGTTCTTTTCCCTCAACATTGCCATACATTCTTTCGTTAGTTCTTGCTCCTTCTTGTGTTCTCATACATTCTCCCTCTTTTACGACCGTCATTTCTCCCATTTTTTTGCCAATACTGTGATTAAACTCATTCATATGATCACTTCCACATAAGTCACTTTGGCTCGGTTCGCTGGCATACAAATTTTCTATCCTTGTCCTATTATTTTTAATGATATCACTTATATCTACTCCTTCATTTTTATTTACGTACACAATCTGTCTAAAATCATAATGATCGTTTTGTTGAATGCCATCTGGTACATCCACTTGGTCTTTTCTGAACTTTTCATTATTTTTTGAACATTTTTGAACATTAAAATTTAAAACGTCATTGTTAGTATATTTGGAAATATCTTTTTCTTTTTTATCTAAAAATAGTTCATTGATATTGAAATTACATTCTCTTTTTACATTACGGGTCATATGATCTGCTTGCTCATCTTCCAAGCTGTTCCTTTTTTCATTTCTATCTACCTCTGTAAGATAAACTAAATTTCCATTTTTACCCAAGTCGTGTTTTTTAAACTGTGCATTTGTGTATTCCTCTCTCATATAATTTTCCTTGTGTAACTTCACGCTGTTTGCGTCATAACTCGCTGGACTTTTTTCTATTAGACATAAATTGTTCATTCGGTTGTCTCGTTGACTACTGAGCGCATTGGCACATTCGCCACTCGGAACATTACCTTGTTCTTCCTTCCGTTCGTGTCTGCCAATTTCTTCACGACAACTGTATGTACACTCCCCTGCGCTCGCTTTAATGTCGGAAAGATGGAATTCATTGTTTTCATGCGCACTATCCTGACTTACATTGCATAGAATATATTTATTCCCAGACTTACCTGTGCAATTGTGAAATGACTGACCTAGAGATTCATCTTCGGTGTAGTAGCTGTTATTTTCGCTTATACCCGGTTCTATGTCATTAGTATACCCACTTACATCAATACTATATCCAAATTTGTCTTCTCCTTCATTTCCACCTTTATCATTGATGTCACTATAAATACTAATACTAGTAACATGTACATCATCCGTTTTTCGATGACTTAAATCTTCATTAAATGACTGTGAATATTTTTTTTCAATTGAATTATTTTGTGCTATGGAAATAGATGCATTATTCAGATGGTCACTATTATAATCCTCTGAATCTGTATTAAAAGGAAAAAATTTATTTCTTTTATTTTTTGAATGGTACACTATATTTTTATTACAACTATTACTGAAATTATCTTTTTTCTTTTTTTTTTTTAAAAGGTGTGTAGTTTCCTTTTTGTTAAAACGACTTTTGCAATTATTTGCATAATCTATGTTGCTCAAATCGTTTGGCATTATGTACATTTTTCCTTTTCTTAGTGACTGTTCATATATTTGTTTTTCTTTTAAATTTTCATAAGTGCATTTACTTTTAAAACTATCATCGACGATGTTACCTCGATTAAACTTTTTTTTTTTTTTACTCATTTTGTCTAATTTATCTACATGACGATAAAAACTATTTTGTGTATTATGCGGGAGTTGACTATTCCTAACTACGGAAGTTTTTATTTTACACCTAACGCTGTTAAGATGATCATGACTGCTACTTTTTCCGCGTATTACAATTTTTTTTTTTTTTTTTCTACGAACTAAACACAAGTTTCCCTCATTTTTCATTTTTATACAAGAGTGACTAAATCGGTTGTCGCTTGCAGTTTCCAGCGCATTTGCATATTCCGCATTACATTTCCTTCCATTTTCATAAACCTTTGAACTCCATTTGGTGGCGCTTCCTCTGCTGCAATTACTGCTGATGCTTCTGCCGTCTCTGCTGCATATGCTTCCTCGCGCCACCCTTCTACTTACCAGTTGTGCGCTACTAGCACTTTCGCTGTGTGTAGTCGTGCTCAACTCATCACTCCCAATTGCCGATTTGTGCAAAGAGGAGAAGGTATCTGAATTGTTCAGAACGGATTCTTTAATATTTTTCACTGGAGTTGATGCTTTAAACGTCTCATTTAAATAATGACTAATGTTGTAATTATTTACTTGTTTAATGTAATATTGATAATGCTTTAACTTTTTGTTATTAATATTTTGTAAACACTTTACATATTCATTTAAATTATATTTTGTTACATTTTTTAATACTTCTTTAAAATTTTCTACATCTTTAACATGGGAAAACTGTACATAAGTTTCATCTTCATGTATAAAACTATTTTTATCATATGCATGTTTATTATCTACATTTTCATATTTAACAACATTATTGTATGTGTTATATTTTTCTACACCACTGCATGTATCATTAGGTTTGCTACTACTACTGGGATAAGGATAAATAATACTACTATTTCTAATTCTATCTACGCAATATCTGTTGTCTTTTTCGTTTTTTTCTTTTCCAAAATTATTATACATAATGTTATTTTTTATATCCTTCGTTTTACTGAAACTATTTGTTACTACATAGTTCTTAAAATAGTTATTTTCAAAAGCATTTTTATATATTATTCTACTATTACTGTACTTCTCTTCACTCAAGAAGGCATTTGTACAGGCAGTTGTTTTGTTACGTACATCTTTTGTTGATCTATTCGCCTCTCCACCTTGGTCATTCATATGACTAGCGTGCCTAACGTTTCTGAGGTTAATTAACCTCTCTATATTTGAATTTTCTACTCGATTAATGTTTGTATAATTCTTAACTATGTTGCTTTTGTTCTCCTTTAATTCGAAAATGTTGACATTTTTTTCTAAAAAATGTTTGTTACTGTATTCGCACATACCTGTTATTTTATGTTGAGCACTATACTTTTCACCATTCTGCTCCGGGTTGTAATTAAGTTTCTTTCTATCATCTTCTCCCTCTTCATCGCAGAAAAAGGAAAGTCCATCCAATTTCTCGTAAAGAATCCTATTCCTCAGTACATAGTTTCCACTATTGTTGTGGTTGTCGTTGTGGTTGTGATTGTCGTTGCCGCTACCGTTGCAGGTTCCCTTTTCACCGTTCACATTATTATTGTAACTCCTGCTGCTACTGTTTAGGAAGGAAATATCCGGGAGTTTTAGCGGCTTCGCTTTAAAAATGGTTTGGTTACTGTCTAGGGTCAAAAAAGTCTTATAATCTTCTATATCGTCATCATTTTCACTGTTACTGGAAAGACGGAATTTTTCGAACGACATTTCACTTACTCGTGATTTTATATTATCCTTGCTGTTGTAATAATTACCTAAGTTGTTATTCATATTTTGAGACGAGTTATTTTTGTAATTACGAGAGTAACTATTACTAATATGGTCTACATGATGATTCCTATTTATATTTTCATAATTTCTCCCATTATCACATATATAGTGTATTTCCTTTTTGTCTTGCATTTCATTAGTTATATCTAAATAATTTCTTTCTGACAGTTTCTTTTTATATTTAGTTTCATTCGGATCATCCTTTTCTCCACTATAATCGGACTGATATAAGGACGTTTTTTTTCGTATATATAAATTTTCAAAATTACAACTTGATAAACTTAAATTTAGAGAATTATATGCTAATATCATTTCTTTAATTTTTCTTCTTCTATTTACAGCTTCTTCTAAACTCTTTTCTGTGTTGGATTCATTTTTACTGTCTAAAAATTGTTTTGATATGTTCCTATTGCTTAGCGGGAAGCTAGAAACACCAGCGGGGTGCATATTATTACTTGTGTCCCTTATTTCCCTATCTATTTGTACCTCGTTACTATTGATCATGTTGTTGTCACCTCCTGGCCACGCAATTTGCCTCGATGCACTCTGATTTGGTAAAGAGTTCTTTTTTCCGTACTCGCTGTGATCGCGATTTTCTCCGTGAACTCTGTTTTCGTTGCATGTTCCCTTTTCGTCGCACACACCCTTCTTTCCCTTCTCATTTTCACTTTCACTTTGCTCTTTTGCACAATCAATATTTTGTGCTGCTTCACTGCAGTTTTGTGAAATTGCATTGTCAAGGTTAATGTTTTGCATTTTCCCCCGTATGCCCAAATTATTTTTTTGCTGAACATGCGTTTACATATATATATATATTCATATATATGTATACATATGTGTGTACATTTAGCTTTAACAATTGCTGCAATGTTTTATCTACCTCATTTAATGGCACTTGCTGTTTTTTTTTTTTTTTTATTTAAACTGTTTATTTTGCGATGCCCACAAAATGGTTAGGAAGATTCCCGAATTTGAAGAATTTGCGAATTTGCATAACTAAAAAAAAATAAAAAAAAAAGGAGGCTTAATTTCGGCAGGTTCAATGAATTAAAGTCATTGTCCTGATATTCTGCAATTCCAGTTTTTCCATTTCCTCCTATTTAAAATGTTAAAAAGTATAGTAAAAAAAAAAAAAAAAAAAGGGCTTAATTTAACGTTCTTTGTAAGCCTTTTTTTTTCCAATTTTTTCCTTTTTTTTTTTTTTTTTTTTTTTTTTTTGCACAAATGTTATAATACAAGAACGTGCTAATAATTTGCATCTTGTGCAATTGACAAATTAACAAAAAGTGAATACGTAATCGTATAAGTGTATAACCATGTAAACCCATAAATGGGAACATGCAAATACGCTATTTCGTAATTACGGAAATATGCAAATATGTGTATGACAAATATGTATGAGAAAATATAA
The DNA here is from genome assembly GCA_900088485.1 of Plasmodium ovale wallikeri. NCBI lineage: Eukaryota > Apicomplexa > Aconoidasida > Haemosporida > Plasmodiidae > Plasmodium > Plasmodium ovale. The sequence continues at coordinate 100,928 of FLRD01000080.1, read as the reverse complement.
AAAAAATTAGTTTTGTTGAATTTGGGGGTATAAATTACAAATATTAAAAAGGTATTAGTACTTGTTAAAAAAAAAAAAAAAAAAAAAAAAAAATGAAAGGGTAAATAAATAAAAATAAGAAATAGAAAAAAGGGAATTAAAGACATAGGCACAAAAATTTAAGCCACACAAACAGTTAAGTGTATCCTATAAAATTATTATGATAATTCTTTTAACGAGGGAAGGGGTTTCTAAGATTAAGCACCTCTCCCTGCCTCCCACTCTAATTTATGTCTTCATCAAACGTAGGCGTTGAATTTCTGTTAAATGATTTATGGTATTTATAGGCTCCCTCCTAAAATAAAAAGTAGGAAATTGATAAATTCGTCATTTTTAAGTGGCTACATGGGAACATATATATATGCATGCACATACAGAGAAAGAGAGAACACAATTTTACAGACATAAAAATGGATATTTATAAAGAAAAACATACCCTCAGTTTTGCCAATTGCAGTGTTAATATTATTTGCCTTTGAGTGTCTTCAACTTTGGAATGTTTATTTACAACCGTCGTGTTGAGATAATCTTGCAATTTCTGCGAGAAGAAAGAAAATAATATGTTTATGCTCACATTCGTGTACGCATAAATGAACAGGGATAAACATTTTAACGTTACTTTCAGCCTTACTTTGAGCCTTCTTACATTCCTCTTTTTAGTTAAAAATACGCTGAAGTAGGGTTCCCTGATGAAATGGAAAAGGTGGAATATATGAATGCACGTTTGGGAACGTGTTCCTATGTATATATATACATATATATATATATTCTGGTGCACGCGGGATCTTGTTTTTATTCTATTAACTTCTATAAGAATAATGCAATTAATTTTTTTTCTTTTCTATTCTAAATATATTCCTACTTTCCGTTCATGGGAACAATGATATAAGACTTAACGAAGTGGGAATCATACAACTCAATGATACAACAAGCGTAAATGTTATCCTTATCACATTCCTGCATACGAATAAAAATACGTTCGGAGGAATGATGGGGAGCATGCATAATGGGGTGATATCGGATGCAATGAATTATAAAAAGTAGCGACAACGATAGGTAATCACAAAACCAAGCTTGCAAAAACATGCATTTTAAAAAAGTAAAAAATGACACATCTTCAGCAATCCTCTTGCATGTAAAATCACTATATAAAATATCGTACAAAAATTTTAGAAAATATTAAAAAGTATAGATAGTTACATGAATATTTTCTTTTTCTTCTTTCAAGTAAGCCTCTTCTGTTATTATGTCAAAATGGGTTATCTGTTGCAACGAAACTGAATGAATTTTTTTTAGGGCTTCCATGTGTTTGTCATGAGAAAAGGGAGGGAACACGTTTGGGTAATGCCTGCACAGCCATTCGAGGGGAACACATAAATACACACATAAAAATGAATACGCATGTGCGTATGTATAATGACAGTGTCATCATGGGAAAAAACAAAACAAAACAAAAAAGGGGATGTATGCCCTTGGAAGAAAATGGACGCAAAGGAGGTAGTGGGAGTAACACCATGGGAATGAAAAATTGAAAAAGGAAAAATACATCCTCTTATATGTGATAAAAAAATGTTTGTCTTACTTGTAATGACGAATTTGCCAAATGTCCCACATCCTATATAAGACTGAAAAATTAAAGAAAAAATGGATCCTTGTGTATATTTTGCACGGGGAAATTTCAAAAAATAGCTAACGTAATTTATGTGTTCTACCCCGAGGGTGTGTATAATTTGTAGGTGCATAATTTTTGCCTCACTCCTTGTAAAAATTTTGGAGAAAAAAACAGACACGTCTAGGGTTCTTCCCAAGTGCCAGTTGTATATTTCCGACAACATGTCTCTGTCTGGTTTTTTCCCTTGTAATTTCCCCGAAGGACTTCCGTTTCCTCCGTTTCCATTGCTTCCCCTGTTAATCTCGCTGTTGTTCTGATCCCCCCTTTTGTCCATCTGGTCACCCTCAATCTTCTTATCCTCCAGGTTGTGCTCATATTGCTTTTCAGCCATAGCATTTAGCCAAAAAAAGGGGAACCCATACGTAAAATTATGAAAATCATTTAGATTATTGGAAAATAAAACGTAATGATCTTGATCATGGTATATATCTGATAGTAATTTATGTCCATTCTTCAATCCTATGAAATCAACGGGAGTTATTTTTGCCACCAAACAGTCATTCTTATGCAAATGGAAAACATTTATTTGTAAATTTAAATGCTTAAGATATGTTAAATCTGGAAGTATAGAAACGTCAAAATTCTCTTTGGTAATAAATTTTATAGTTAAATATTCCATATGTGCATCATCATCTATCACTTGTGTTAAACTATTTTTAATTTCTTTTCGCAGTTTTGTTACAATATTATATTTCATGTATGTAAAAACATCGTAGCTTTTATTTTGTTCTTTAAAATTAAACAACAAATTAAAAGGTTTTTTATTATTTAAAATGGAAACATTATTTATATTCACATCATTTTGTACACACATCATTTTATCATATAATGTTGATAAATACTTAGATTCGTATATATTTAAGGAACTGTATTTGTCAATAATTTTTTTAATACTACATGTAAATAATGATAATTTATTAAATGATATTGCTTTTTTCTGTTCTTGTTTAACAAAATTGTTAATATATTGTTTCTTTTTTGTTATTAAAAACGCTAATTCTTCTTTTGCATTAATACGTTCAGTAATTTCCTCTTCCAAACATTTAAGAATATACAAATGGGAAATTTCATCTTTTGCACACGTTTTGATATTCTTTTCATTTCTGCTTTTTAAAAAATCATCCATGCATAACATTTTTTTTTTTAAATTGTGTTTTTTTATATCTTCATAATTTTTAGCTTCATATCTAAGTAAATTTCCAATTATTCGTTCATAATTATTTTTTTCTATATTTTCTTCATCTAAAATTAGGGATATAAAATTATTATTTTCCTTTAGTATAAGAGAGAATTGTCTCATAGTAAATAAATACATTTCTATAACTCTATATATCAATTTTATATTCATTAAACAATTTAACATTTTTCTTTTTTTTTCAGTTTTTGTTGTATCATTCATTTTTTCTTCTATTTTGGTGTTTATGTAATCCGTATTTCCTATAATTGCTTGATTATTTTCAAAGACAATTTCTTTAATTAATTTCTCATTTTCTACATAACATTTTTTTAACTTTTTTAGCTGATAATCACACTCTTTCCAATAGGAAAAGAAATTCTTTTTTATCCTATTCATATATGATTTTATACCATTTTGATTATTATGAAAAACGATATTATTTAATTCATTATATACACTTAATTCACAATCATTTTTCCCAAAGCTTTCAATTTTTTGTTTTTTATGGGATATTAATTCTTCTTTCATTTCGTTACCCAATGATCTTTTAATATTCATTATTAAATTTACGTTTTTATCATCTTCCTTTTTCGTGAGCTCTTGATTTATTTTTACCCCATTCGTTTCATAGTTGCTGTTGTCCCTATTTGTTTTGCCTAACCTTCCTGTTGAATTTTTCGGCCTATAAATTCCCTTTTCATAATTACCTCCTCCTTCTTCACTTGGGATGTTGTTACCCTTGCCTTTATCATTTTTCGTGTTATATAAATTATGCGCATTTTCTTTTCTTCGTTCCCCATTTTGCATATTCTCCCTAGACGAGTATGTGCCCGTTCCTTTTTTTGTATTCGCCGTATGGTTATCATTTGCGTTTTCGTTCACTTTTTCTTCATTGTTGGACACATTTTCCGCCTTTTTTACCAAATGCTTCGTATACTTTGTATCCATGGATTTTCTTTGACTTTTAAATGTTTCCATTTTTATGCGATCAAACACGTATACATACAGGCGTATATCTACATATACTTAAGCGCGATTATGTATATATGCCCACGTATGTATATATGCCCACGTATGTATATATGCCTACGTATGTATATATGCCTATGCACGTATTTGTGCCAACGTATGTTTCTTCAAATATCAAACGTTGATATGCAACAAATGTAGTTATGCTTATTTCCAAGGGCTATCACGACTTTTCCCTTTGTATATATGCTCTATTATATGTACATACAAATGCTCTTTCACCCCATAATTTCACCTTACTACTTTTTAAGCAATAAGCTAATCACTTGTAAAAAGTGTGAGGAAAAATCATTCGTAATTCTTCCTCTCTGCGTTTTACGCATATGTAGTAAGGCGTAATAGCTGCATTTTAATTGTTTGCTTTTTTTTTTGAGGAGGGATAGGGAAATTTATAACTATGCATAAACATCTAAATATCCCCCTGTTTAAAAAAAAAAAAAACAAAATGAAAAAAAGAGCGTCAAATTGTTTTTTAATACCATGTTTACCTTCACTTCGAAAAGGAAAAGGAAAAGGAAAAAAAAAAAAAAAAAAAAAATTAAATTAATTTTAAACTGTTTAAGTAAAAATACATTTCCTTGTTGCACTGGGTACATTTTGCAATATTGAAATTGATACAATCAGAAAATGGTATGAGAAATGTACCTGGTATTAATGCTAGGCATGGTATGATAAAACAATTTGACATTTCTCAAATTTTTTCTGTAAAAAAGGAGTATTAAGAAACGGAGAAATATATTAGAGAAATCGTTTTTTTCGTTACAGCGATGAGTTACATGTTACATAAGTGTTAGCCATTCCATCATTGTTTGCCACTGCGATTTTTCCTTTTGGGGGATTTTTAAAAATAGTACAAAGATGTCATGACAATTTGTAAAAAAAAAAAGAAAAAAAAAGGAATTTGCGACTTTTCAATTTCTCATTATCTTTTTGAATAAGGAACAAACTGTTTTTAAATTGTTTTTACTTTTTAATATGAAAATTCTAAAGTGTAAATTATGAGTTCATAAGGTAGTGATGAAGCGTAAAAGGAACATGTACAATATATTATGTGCATATTGTAAAACTGTGGAATTGTGTACTTATACTAGGACACATTACAAAACATGAAAGGGGAAAAAGGTTTTACGAATGCGTACCTTTGTATACAAAAAGCTACAAAAAAAATAAAATAAAAATAATATAGCATGAAGCTAATATGTTATACAAAAAAATGTAATGTATTCTTTTTTTTTTTCCCACTCAAAAAATGAATTAATTTGATGCACAAACAACAACACATTATTGGATGTAATGGGGAAGTAATAAAAGGGTAATAAATAAATAAAGACAAGTGTACATATAACATGTGCTTATATGTGTCACCTCATTTTTTTCCTTTTATAGCTGCGCGAATGTACACGTATGGTAACTTTTCCTTTAGCAGAAAATGTATACACTTAAAAAAAAGAAAAAATGACGTAAAAATTACAGAACAAGATAAAAAATTATACGGATTTTTTCTGTGAAAAATATAAAATTAAATGGTAGTATATGTAGGAATAAATGTCATATATATAAAATAATAACATATTGTTTTCTAATTTCATCAGAGTGAATTTTACTATTTTCCTGTAATCACATTTTTGACCATAAAAAGTGTAAAATTTTTTCATACTAATTTTTTTATTATCCTTTTTTATAGCTTCAGAAATGATGTCATGATACATGTCCATTATGGAGTTGTATATTTTTGCATTCACAAGATTGTCATACATGTATCCGATCAAATAAGTTTCTGAAAGTTTATTATTTCCTAACAGTTTGTAAAAATAGGTAAAATTTTTTATATTTATTTGTATAATGGAATATAAATTAGTTAAATATTCCTTCTTAACATTAAAGAAATCGAAAAAGAAAACGACATTGCTAATTTCACCACCTTCTTCAGTGCATTTATATTTTTTTTCGAATAATTCCACATTTTTACATCCTTTGTCTTTTATATTATTATTTAAGAATAAGTTATTTATAATTACAAACAGGTCTTTTTTTTTATTCCTCAAAAAGTACTCAAGTTGTTTTTCAATTTCAGTTTCGTAATTAATAACACACACAACAATGGAAACTTTTTCATTGATAATGATACATGACGCTAGTAGCATCTTATCATAATCTTCCTCTTCGCTCTCTCCATCGTGATCGTCATCCTCTTCTTTTTTTGCATGTGTCGTGTTGTGCAAAAAGTTAATTATGCAGTTGTCTTCGCTTGCTAATATGAGTTTTCCATTTCGCATGTTTAAAAAATTAAACAATTGAGCCATAAAAGCATTAAACCTTGAGACATCTTCGTATTCCTTATTGTAGGATTTAAATACAGGAATTATGCCTACAATATATTTTTTTTTCACGACTTCTTTCGCATAATATTTCCCAAAATTATTTGTTATATCACATATTATATCAACATTGAAATTGGGTGCAGAACTTGTCCTACCACCATCTTGCTTCGTTTTTATATTTTTATTTTTGTAAAAAAAGGTATATATTTTTATAAACAATATGGATATAATGCCAATAGAAATGCATTCAAGGGTACCTGTCATCGTTTTTTTTCGATACGTATACTTCGTAGCAAATATTTTCTCTCTATTGTTAACTATCGTCACAACGACTTATGTGCATGTGCATACGCATATGCATACTCAGGAGTCAGTAAAAAAAAATTATGCGATATCTACAGTATAATTTTTTGATGAGTACCTACAAGAAGCATTACTAAAGTATTATTTTTCTGGAAAAATGGGCTATATGGATTATTGCATAGTACGAAGCACTTTTTCCAGTTCCATTTCTATCTTAAACAAGTATTACTCCATTTAATTTGTTCAGTAGTAAAACTTAATATGAAAGCGTTTTTTTTTTTTTTTTTTTTTTTTTTTTATATGTTCTTTAATATAACTCTTAAAAAAAAAAAAAAAAAAGGAAACAACAATATCTGATATTTATGTAAAAATGTGTGCACATATAACAGTAACTGCTTAGGTATGAACGAGTTAGAATTATAAATATCGGGTTTTTCTTGCATCATACGGCACGATTTTATCTTAAAAGTAAAAGATCCTCACATAAAAAATGTGTGAACGTAAGATACTTGTGCGTGTAGGTATACTTTTTTATGTTCAACATTTTCGCCACATGTCCCTTCTGTTTTGTGTTTATATCAATTAACATACAAATGTATATGGTCTCCACTCATAGAGAAGAATAAAAATGAAGGGAACAAATATAGTGAACAAGTATGGTTTCTCCAAACGCTAATTTTTTGTCGTTTTTAACAATTTCAAATGAAAAAGAAAAAATTAAAAAAATATAAATAAAGTTATAATAACATAAAATAAATGGAAAAGCGGTAAAGCAAAAAAATTGTCACAAAACAAGGGCAAAAACAATTAAAAAAAAAATTATCTTCATATACATAAGAAAATGGTGTGATACAATGTTAACGCTTTTTTGTCAAAAAAACGATGATTTCACCAACATTATGTAGTAATAGAATTACCCAAGCACCAATCTTTGAAGCAAGCACGTTAGAATGCTTGAATTAGCATATTTTACTACGGGCGCGACGAAAAAATGTACAAAATTGTGCATATGCAATGTAAGGTGCGCACGCATTTATGTACATAATACATGTATAATTTTATATACATTAACTTACCTGACTTGTGAATGCAAAAAGGACGCATAAAAGAAAACTCAGATTTATTTTCTGTTCCTAATAACATCTTTTCCTTTTTAATAGTGCTTCAAATTTAGGAAAAGTTCGTTGAACCATGCGATATGACGTTTCTTCTTATCATATCCTGGTCGTTACGAGCTCCTTTTTTTTTTCCATAAATGTAAGGAGGTAACAACAGAAAATAAAAAAAAATAAAAATTGAATTAAAAATAATTATACAATTTTTTACAATATTTCGTTATTTTTTCTTTCTTATGAATTTTCCATATGAGTAAAAACTTCACATACAGTACTTCATTTTGTATACTACAAAAAAACTGATAATATGGTAAGAAAAATATAAAGTGATCTGTATTTGTTTATAAACACGATTAATACTTTTTCGTTTTTACAACTGTAGAGTAATGTGACATAATTTTCCGTTTTCTAAATTAAAAATTTCGGTTTTATGCAACTGCGCAAAATGACTTTCAAAAATGAATATGCGGGGTAAACTTTTTATGATAATTCGATGCGATACTTAAAAAGAAAAAGGAAAAAATACATATATTTTTTGTTGTGCCAAATAAAATTGAAAAGCACTCATTTACGTTATATGTATACATATTGATATGCAGGTTTTGTTTCCACAAAGAAAAATTGAATAAAATCGATAGAGTTGATGAAAATATAAGCGCAGATCGATTTTATTTGGACTACATTTTAAAACGAAAGCCATGTATACTGAGAAGGTGGGAATAAGACGTTTTACTTTATTATTTTTTTTCATCCTATTTTTTGTTCCTTTTTTTCCGTACATTTTTACGTTTTTTGCAACATACTATTACTCCACCATTTTAATAAATATGATTCACGAACTCGATTACACATTTCATTCTTTTAATTTACAAATTGCATCTTTTTTTTTTTTTAGTGAACATATAATTAAAAATAGACATAACATAGATATAAATTTTTTGAAGGAAAATATAGAAAATGTGGATGTTCATTTGGAACAAAAGATAGCAAATTCCTTCGGAACAGGCAAAAAAAAAAAAATGAAATTTCATGACTTTCTATCATTAATAGAGGAAGGAAATAGTGATTATTATTTAAATACACAGTACATAAAAGAAAATGCCTATAACCCGTCTGATTTTTGCAACTCGATCACTCGCCAAATGATAAATCATCTTCCAAAGCAATTAGACATGATGGGGTAATTAAATAGTCCTTACGTTACTCTGCTTTATTTTGCTCTAGTTTAGTTTTCCATACTTTACTATGTTTTGTTGCGTTTTCTTTTGTTTTATTTCCCTCTGTTCGGAAGCCAATCCATTGTTTTGTCTTTTTCATGTGAAAATTTTTAGTAACTTAGAAATATATCAGTACAACATTTGGCTAGGAAAAAACGAAGACAAGGAGCTGAAAACATTCTTACATCATGATTATCACGATAATATTTATGTACTACTAAAAGGTTAACACATCACAACATGCGTTACAACGCGTGTTACTATGCGTATAAAAATACATACTAATTTTTGATTAATATCTTTGCTAACTGTCATTTTTTTTTTTTTTTTTAATTTAATTTTTAATTCTTAGGGAAAAAAATATTTAGGATATATAGTCCAAACTTTGCGCACTTACTAAAAACGAATGGTACTCAAATTTAGCTTCATTTTCTGCATAAAACTCTACTCTACGCTTTAATATAGACAAATTTAAAAATATCACTTATTCTATTGTCGTATTATAAAATAATCGTGCTTAGGGAATATTCACCGTATTCATACCAATGGCTTAATCACGTATTCCCCATTTATTAGAAGTGATGGTGAGAGCTGAACACATACAAATATGAAAAAAAATCTTAAGCATAGAATAACAAAAAAGGACAATATGCGTATGCACGTGTACGATCCTATATACGTTGTACTTGTTCCACTGCAGGATCGCATTACCTAGATGTATACAAAAAAAAGATGGATACTGTGTACCGCGACATCAACATAATGACTGAGCACTTGAACGAAAAAAGTACAGAATCAAATAATCTATACATGATCTGATCTCCAAAGTGTGAGTTCCTTTTTTTTTTATTCCCTTTAAATTATCTTTTTTTATTTTTTTTTATAATATCCTTAGACAAATTGTTAGATGGTGAAGCGGTAGAAAATGCTATAAATAAGGCAGAGGAAAAGTATAATGCAAAAATAAATAAAAACATATGTATATATATATATATATGCCTAAGCTGATGATTCTGTAATGAGCTACACTTAAGAATGTACTTTTTTCTTTTTTTTCTATTTTTATATGTAGATTAAATAATTTGGAAGAAAATATTTTAAATTACAAATTACGCAAATCCAAATTTCGGTGTAAACAGAAAATGCGAGATGACATACCAAACCACTTTTGCCTTCTTAACACAGCGGAAAGAAGTCTTGGTTAAAAAAAATTTCATGTATTCTCAATCATTTTGTAATTAAATGAAGTAATTGTAGAGTAAAAAAGCTTATTATCACTTTTTTTTCTATTTATTTTTTTTTTTTTTCTTTTTGTACTTTCTTGAATTTTCAGAAGATGATATCTTCTGCAGCAACCGTGAAATAGAAAAAAAATACATTGAAGTCTGCTTGGATGAGGGAGACACATGTTAAAAAAGAAGATGATAATACACGATATTACTACTTAATACATGGCATAATAAGAAGAAATTTTGAATACAATTGATTCTGCTAATATATAAATATATCCTATATACATGTAAGCATAAACATGTGTATGTTTTTTTTTTTTTTTTTTTTTTTTCGCGTATTCGTTTTACAGTGTACCTGCCATGCGGATGGTTTCACGAAGTTAAATCCTTTTCAGGAGAAAAATGTATTACGATTTCCAGCATAAATAAGAACATCGCTGCACCTTAGTGTTGTTACATCATTCTACACTGCGATGCATACACATTAAATTTACTTTTAATTTTTCACCTCCATACAATTTTTGGTGTATACACAAGTGTTATATATGTGCTTCTTTTTTTCAGACCATTTGGCCTTTAATTACTGGTATTACCCTCCTTATTTAAAAATGACTAATGTCGCAGAAATGCAGAACAGGTTTTGCCATCCGTACATAGACAAGCATTTAGTTGAAATAAACAGAATTTTATATAAAAAGGTATGCTAATCAGAAACAGTAACATTTCTTTTATTTATTGCATTCTCGTTCCACCTTCTCGTATCCCATTTTTCTACCTCATTCTCGTATCCCATTTTCTTATCTCATTCTCCTATTTTCTCGTTTGAATGCGCAAGAACTTTTCTTTTCCCCCGCCAACCCGTTCGCATACTGCAAATTTAAATAAAAACTATTTTTTCCCTTTAGATTGGAATTGTTAAAAAGGAAAATTCCTCAGATATTGCAGAAATTTTGTCGTATTATACTAATTGGAACACAAAAAGGAAAAAGATAAAAATGAAACGTGTAAGAAGATTCATACACAAGAAAAGGCTTACTACACGCAGTTCGCCTTTTTAAAACATTAAGAGTTTATTTTATTTTATTTTATTTTATTTTATTTTTTTTTATTTTTTTTTTTTTGTATAATACAAAATGAAGTCACAAAATTAATTAGAAGAGCTTGCTCTTCTCACCTCACTATAGCACAATGATTTTTCGTAGTTCTATTTTTGTACCGCCCTTTTTTTTTTTTTTTTCAAAACCATTTATGCTCAACAATGTAAAGGCTATTATGTGTTACTAAAATAATTCAATGACAAAAAAATGTTATAAATTTTTTTTTTTATTTTTTTTTTATTTTTATTAATTATAACTTTTAAAAGCATTTAAATAGAATGTAAAATTCAAAATAAAACTAGAAAAAAATTAACATATCTTCTAAATAAAAAAAGGAAAAGAAAAATATCAAAATTAGCATAATTATAAAAATTACTGTTTTGGAACCTGCAAAAAATTCAAATGAAGGGTGTGAAATATATTTATTTATTCATCATATGTATTATTTCTTTAGTAAATTCATATGTAATAGATGAGAGTATAAATTTACTACCCTTAGATAACAATTTAGTTCATATTAAACTAAAATTGGTTATTAATGGAAAAAGTTATAAAGACAATTTTTTACCTATAAATATATTAAAAATACTGAAATATGTGAGTTCACTTAAAATTAATATAAAAAGAGGTGTTTACAGGAGTTATTACAACAACAATTATTTGGATACCTATCCTTATGGATTTACCCTAGCACTTGAACTAAAAAATGGAAACAATGACAGTAGCACATCTGGAAAAAGGGATAATACGGAATTTTCCAAAGATGAAATATTTATTTTACGCCAATTATTAAACGATATTTGGTCCATTACAGGTGTTTCAACTAACCTTTTAAAAATAAAAAATTTGATAAAAGTTGATAATAAAATTTTTGCATTCTTGCCTGATGAAAGCATATGTACTGAATATTTTTCATTAATAAAGAAGCTCTATCCATGCAAAAATTTTGGAGGGTTTTTCAATGCATTAAGTTTCACACATTTAATGTCACAGCTTTCCAGCAATATAGGATTTGAACTACACGACAGTAATGAAAATTTGTTAATATTGTATGTTGATTATATTATGCACCATGAACACAAAATGGATGTGAGAATTATAGATTTGATAAGTAGTAAATATAACTTAAATCAATGTCCCATAATAGATAGAAGTGCACTTATTGTTAAAAAAAAGGAAAATAGCATTGTTTCCACAATTTTTGAAAAATATGGTACTGTACTATTGGCGTATGAAAGCATAAATTTATATAACATTTTGCAGAATGGGAAAAAAAATATACTAGAGGAATATATAGATGTCAATGTCATTAAGGAAGAAGCAAACAGCATGATAACTGCTGATATAAAAAAGAGGCAAAGTTCAATGTTATATATATTTCAGAATTTAAATAAAAAGTACAGCAGCGACTTTTTATTCGTTGATAAATTACCCTATCATTTGTCTCCTTTGTTACACACCATTATGATACAAGGAAAGGGTCCCAATTATGACAATAACTTGAAAGAAAGTTGCGACTTCATCTATTTTGGAAATAATGCAATTAAAAATTTTAACATTAAATTTAGCAACTTTGACACCCTTGCAAATATATCTAGAAATGGAAACTTTTACTACATTAATTTTAAATACAGTTTACCACCGCAATGTGAAATAATAGTAAGGTAAGTAATTTTCCGTCTCCTTGTTCGTTTATTCTCTAATTTTGCCACCCTACATATTTAAAGACATTTCTGTTATTTCTATTACGATATGGGTTACACATAAGTATGATTTTTATTTTTTTGACTGTTAAAAAGGGGTTTTGTGTACATGTTACATGCGTGAAATAAGCTTTTAAATGCTACGCACTGAAATGGAAAAAATTGTATTCATACATATTCAAGATTTTCTCCATAGATGCGTTGTAAACATTTATTATGTATATAAGTATTACTTCTTTTTTCTTAAATTTTATTTTATTTTACTATATATATTTTTATGCTGCATAACTGTTTACATAGATTTGAAGTCATCAAAATACAAGTTAGATCATTCGAATTTGAGTTTGATATTGATAGAGGTATTTTATTAGGAAGTGGAATCTTTATGCAAAAAAGAAATCAGATTTCTCCTGAAAGCAATGACTTTATGTGTAAATATACGCCATCAGTATTAATAGATATAACCTTACCAGATACAAGTATGCTTAATCGTTGAATGTCAAAAGGCAATTAAACGACGTTGCATGTTTCTTATCATACACATATATGGAATTTCCTTTTTTTTTTTTTTCAGCTATACGAAATAAAATATATACGTTTTATTCACTTTTCAGGTATGCCTTTTAATGTTATAGCCATATCGACATGTGTTATCATGTTATTTTTTGGGTTTATATTCAAGCTTACTGCAAAGGAAGAAACGAGATATATTTAATTTTTTTTTTTTTTTTCCTATTTATTGCAAAAAGTTTAACAATTAAAAAAAAATATGAGAAAAAAAAAAAAAAAAATTTGCATTACCTTTAAGTAGCTGTATTTTTGTGCCCTAATTTACATTTTATATAACATTAAATTTCATACCATTTTCTATGTTACATAATATTTTGCATGGCCTTTTGTATAGCGTTTATATATTGTTTTATTTTGTTCTTAAAATGCCCTTAATTACAATTTTTTTTTCAAAGACCTCTTTTTTTTTTGAAGAGTAAATATTTATGCAAAATGAATTAAATTTCTTCTTTATATATATATATATATATATTTTTTTTTTTTTGTTTTTTTTCTTTTGTTTTTTTTCTTTTTTTTTTTTTGTTTTCTCCCTGATAGAAATAGTTTTTGTGAAATGAATAATTTGGAAATAACAAATAGGCAACTACACATTGCTTTTTATTAAATGTACACTCGTCCTCACCTAACTTTTTTATTGAAACAATTCAAATAGTAATTTATATAATTAAACGTTATGCTATGAGAAAATGTAGGATATATTTACCTAACATAAATGATAGTGTGTCCCCGTTTTGTTATTCCCTTTTTTCGGGCAAAAACAAACGTGTTTAAAACATAACAAAGACGATGAACTTTTCATTAATTATAAAACGATATTCTAAAATTTTAAATTGGAAACATGACACCTACTATGCAAGTTTGATGAACAAATATGTATATTTTGATGAATTTATGAGATTTTGTAATGACAATAAAGGTATGAACAAAAAAAAAAAAAAAAAAATGCCAATTATTTTTTTTGTGTATATAAATTTATCATAATAGTAAAAGAGCACGTTACTTTCTTATACATTATACAACTTTTTCTGATTGCAATTATTTTATTAATTTATTTTTACTTTTCTAATAATTCAGAAAAATTCAGTAAAAGAGACATGGTAGCTTCGTTAACGTATATTCATCATATGAAAAAAGTTGATTTATTGTCTCCAGCTTTTAATAGTTACAATGACTTCATATTCAGTAATATAAACATTTTTAGATCAAACATAAGCACACTTGTCCATAGGTAAACATTTGAAATAAATATTATTTACATAAATAAAAAAAAATAAAGTTGTATGTTTATAAGTATTGTTTCTTGTTTCACAGTTGTCTTTTTTTTTTTTTTCCTTTGTTTTCGTTATCATTTATAGATACGCTATTTTGGGACATACAAAATCTCTTTTATTTATTTACGAAAATGTGCTAAAAAACAACATTTTAAATTATGATAACAAAACAATTAGCTTAATAGCATGGAGTTATGCGAAAAACAATTTTTATTTATCAGATCTTTTTATGGAAATAAATAAGATATTGCGGGGGTGCATTAAAACAATGACTCTTCATGAGTTATCACTAATATCATGGGCTTATTCCAAAATAAATAGATTACCGCCTCTAGAAATGGTATGTGTTAAAAATAGAGTATATGAATTGTTAAATGCACTGGATGAAGAATTGAACAGTGTTATAAAGAAGAAAGAAAATAATGAGAATCATATAGATGAAATAAAAATAAATGTTAAGGAAAAAGTCATTGAATGCGAAAACGACGAAAAGGATGGAGATGAATCGCAAATTAAAAATGGCAGTGCTCATTTTAACGATAATAGACTGTCCAACGAAAGTAAAGAAATGAATTCACAGAAAGAAAATTTAGAAAATGCCTACGAATATAATGGGGACAATGAAATAGATATGTATGGTTGTAGTAAGAATTTAAGTCAAGATGTTTGTATGATCATGAAATCGTATGCTATTATGAATAAAACGGACCCTTTTTTTTTTTTTTTTTTATTCAATTTTATTATAAAAAGTATACAATATAACAAAATGATGATAACAGCACAAGGAATAACAAGTATTTGGGTTTGCTTAAGAGAATATGGAATAAAAAATAAAAAGATAATTGAATGCGCGTTAGAACTATCAAGATTTTTAAGACTTGACCACACCGTCAATAGTTCAATGATGCATGAAATTGTTACTAGTATACATAAGTTAAAAATAAAAGACAGAAGAATTTTATACCATTTATTTTTTCACTTAAAAAAAAAATGCATTAACATGCATGTGCAACACTTATATGATATTATAATAAATTTACAAGATATGAAAATTAATGACGATGATTTATGGAAGCAATTTGGGGTAGCTATACAAAAAAAAGCCATTGACTTAGAGCTAGCCCAAATAAAAAAATTACATAATATTTTTACAACGAACGGAAAAGGAAATGACAGAATTTTAGGAGTCCTTGATACCTTTATCCAAGTAAAGGAAGACATTAATGCATATGGACCAATTTGAAACTAATTACGGTTCAAATGCTTTCTTGTGTACGTATATTTACTAAGAAAAAGATAGACGCACACAATTTACATGTAATTTTTCAAATTATTTGTATAGATTAACTACAATTATGTATATTTATTTATTATTTCATAAGTTTGTAAAATGCTGAGATTTATGTGTAAATTTTTTTGTATTTTCCATGAGAAATTACAAAACATTCACAAAATAAATTAAAAGAAAATTTATTTATCACTCTTATTTTTTATACGCAAATATTTTTCGTTTTATAAATCCTACTATTATATTTTAAAATTTTATTGCATCGTGGTTAGCTACATTTATTTTTATTTTATTTTATTTTTTTTTTTTTTTTTTTGTTTTTGTTTTATTTTGCTTAAATTAATTTTTCAAGTGTACGATTGCTTTTACATATATATATGGGTTAAAAATAATAATAATAAAATATCAAGCGTAATTTTCTTTAATTTTTTTTAATTTTACAAATTTTAATTCTTAAAAATAAAACTGCAAATCATTTTTTGTTGAAACTTTTAAAATATTTGAAAAAAGTGTGTTAAAAAAATTTTCCTTACATGCTTTTGTAGCTCATAATATTCATAATTTTTTGTTAGCAGTTGTAATAACCGTTAAACTATTTTATTGTGTATTTCTTCGTAAAACGTTATCTTAGAGGTGTTTCTTTTTAAAATAAGACAAATATGAGATAGCTTAAAAAATATTACTTCTAATATTGAATATATGCATAAAAATGAATATTCAAATTTTATCTAATAACAAGAGAAAGGTGAAAAAATGAAAAAAGGTTTTTTGCTGAATAAAAATATATGTGATACTGAAGAAAAGGAAGTAAAAGATGAAGAAAAGCTTAACACAAATAGAAAGCACTGTAAAGATGATTTTGAAATATATATGCACATAGGAAGTGGTAACTTCAGTGAAGTTTTCATGGTTAAATTGAAGAATGATCCGTCAAAAATATTCTCTCTTAAAATATTTAAAAAAGAACAAGTTAATAGAATGAATCAAGTAAATTCAGTTTTAATAGAGAAGCATACTATGACTAAACTAAGTACTCCAGGGCATCCCAATGTTATTAAGTTAATTGACACATTTAAAGACAAAGAAAATGTGTATTTATTATACGAATATGCTGATTATGAATTATGGGAATTTTTAAAAATTCGGAGTGTTGGAATTGACGAAAATATAACTTTTAGTTTAATACTTCAGATGGTCCGTGCATTAGAATATATACATAAGAAAAATATAATTCATAGAGACCTAAAATGTGAAAACTTCCTAATAAATAAGGATGGAACCTTAAAGTTGATTGATTTTGGTACTTCTAAAGATTTAGATGGTGTACCAATGAAAACAGCTAGCAAGGAACCCTCAATGAAGGACAATGAATTAAGCAAATTTATATTAAAAAAAAAAAATAACAATAATATGAAAGAAAGTTTCAAACGTGAACCCATAGAAGAAAATCATCACATTTTAAATGATGAAGAAATTAATGATAAATTTGTAGAGGATACTAACATTGAAAATATTAATAAAAATTCAGGTGAAACTCCAAAAGAATGCGTTCTCAAAGAAATAATAAAGAACAATGAAAATTATGAATTTAATAATAAAAATCTCACTAAAAGGAATGACAACAATTTAAATGCGTTAAAAAATAACAAATATCCAATGATTGCAAATGGATACAACTATAGAAGAAAAAAAACATTTGATAACTATGTTGGAACACCTAATTTTATGCCACCTGAAGCTTTAATTAATAAATGTAGTGGTAAAGCTCGTGATTTCTGGAGTCTTGGATGCGCCATTTATCAGCTAGCAACATGCACAGTTCCATTTGACGGGTCAACAGAATGGTTCATTTATAACAAAATAAAAAAAAGAGAAATAAAGTATCCACCTTTAATGACGCCTGAATTAATAGATTTAATAGAAAAGCTAATAACTGTTAATCCGAAAGAACGGTTAGGATACAAAAAAGGATGTGAAGAAATTTTGGAGCATTCGTATTTTCAAAAGTATAATTATAAGTCATTTCATTATAAGCTACCAGAAATATCTGAATTAGAAAAACTATACACAAATATAATAAATAAGTATCATGCATATGTACATGAAAAGAGGAAGCTTAGACAAAATGTTGATAACCCAAGTGACGAAAGCAATAAAAAAATTCCTCAGTTAGAAAGTGAAATGTTAAACTTAATTAAATTTGATGCAGTGGCTCTTGATAAAGAAAATGGATCAACTTTAAAAACAAAACTTGCTGAAACAATTAATTTCTTTCTTCAGGAATCGCAAAAACAGGAGAAAAGCGAAATAGAAGAAGCAGATAGATGGTTAGAACGATTTAGTAGTAAATAATGTACCAACTATATTTTTTTTTTTTTTTTTGTATTTTTATTTACATCCAACATATAATTTTTTCACTTTAAGATAAAAATAATATGTTTTTCTGCCAACAAGAAATGTTTTAATAATAAATATTGTAATTTTTAAGCGCTGCATAATACCCTTGATGGGAGTTCATTTAAAGACAACATTTTTTAAAGCATGAAGAATATTAATAAACGTAATTTATTTTTAATACTGTACAGTAGCTTAAGGAAATGAAAATTTTTAATACTTAAAAGGTATATGAATACCATTTATATTTATTACGTGAATGTTTTATGTATATTTTCGTATATCCCCTGCACAACAGAGCATAATTTTCCGTGCATTTATGTTTCATATTTTGTTTTTAAAATTAATGAAATACATTCAACATGAGAATTGATAACGCACAAAATTTTTCAAAGTGCAAATATTTTTACAAACTGAACATTTTTATTTTTCATTACTTTTTTCAAGTTTGTATTAAGTAACATATAGTTCTGGCATTTTTCAGTAGTCTCTTTTAGTAAGAAATATGGTTAATAAATACAAAATATGTAAACCAAAAGCTTTTTTAACAACGATATATGAGTTTCAGGATCTAATAACATTAAAAGTAGACAGTGATATGAAAATATTAGAATAATCACATTTACAGAATTATTTATTGATTCACTCATGAACTCATATTTATTCATATAAACGAAAGTAAAAAAAAAAACTTTATTTTTTATCTATTGTTATGCATTTATTGAAAAATGAATTTTCAATTTAAATATAAAACGTAGAACTTTTTATGGATGCATGTATTTTAAAAGAGTAGCTTCTGTGTTGTCTAGTTTGAATTTGTTTTTGTCAGTTTATCCGTCTAATACGTGAACAGAGACTTTATTCACATGGCACTATAACACGTAGAAATGCACTCTTAATCAAGGAAAAATATTTAGCAACTGCTTCTTTTATTTAAAGCCAGAAAAACAAAAGAATAAAAAAAAAGGCTGCTATTATTAATCGCTTTAGAAAACATCCCATAAATCTAAGCGTTCGAAAATAGTAAATAATATGACATTGTATATGTGCATTTTTTTTTATTTCTTAATAATTATTTGTTAATTGGGAAATTATATGTACGTTCCACTCTAAGGTAAAATTATTGTCATAAATGTTATTAAAATTATTTAACAATATATATACTTCTCAAGAAAGTAACAACTGTTGAATCCGTATGAATGTTTTTATGTTTAAATAATATTTTATGTTCATAAATTCATATGTATATATTATATTCATTTGTTCTCTTATTTTATTTCAATTAACAAAATATAATATTATCAAAAAAGGGATGTATACAATCTGATGTTTCTTTTAAATTTACTGTTTTCATATTGGTGTTTATGTAAAAATGTATCTATATTAATTATTAAAGGTTGAAATGCTCTAGTATTAAACAAAAAAAAAAAATAATGCAAAGTAATAATAATGATACCCTAAGGATTTTATGTATTTAAGATTTATTAAACATTTTGTGTATCCTATAAAATTTTTAAGATCATCATGCTGCAAGTAATGAAATAAAGTTACAGTAAAAACATAGAACATTAATTTTCAGTGAAAAACGGTTTTTAAAAAACGTCTGTAGTCAATAATAATATCTGATAAGAAAAAAACTGAGGAAAACTATATCACGAGCTGAATATGTAAAAGGCAAGAACATTCTTATAAAAATAGTTTTAATGCTCAAAACCGGAAAAACATTTCTTTAACTATTAATAATTAGCAAAGTAAAATTTTATGTTTTCATTTTTCTACTATTAACTTTTGATGTTTTAATATAAAAACCAAAGGAAATAACTACTTGATTTATAACATAATAAAAATGATTTCTTAAAAAGGGAAAGAAATAATAATTAAGTTCATTCTTAGGCTATACACACAACATATTTGGGGGGTTTTAGCAACAATTTATTCCATTGTAACTAATATTATTTAAAGAAAAATGTATAAACATTGATTTATCACAGGCATTTGCATTGTCAATTATAAGTTATTTACATGAATACAATACAAAGAAATAAAAGTGAATAATGATTGCAGCATATCCTTTATAATGGGTAAAAAAAAAAAAACGTGCGTTATAATAACAAAACTGTTTTTTCTTATGACAAAAAATATTCGGCAACTCTTATACATTTTTCAATAACTTCAGTAAGTTTAATAAAATTTTTTTATTATGTTTAAACTCATTCTACATATGTTAATTTATAATAAGAAGTTAGTTAATGTGATATACATACATACTGCATAAATAATTCTACGTGATATATATACAAAAAAATATTATAATTTTCGTTAATCTGTTAATACCCTGAAATAGCAATTTTCCAAAATTCATTATTTGAAAGTGTAAAAAAATATTTACAATAGACACTAAAAACACATATAGACAATATATTATTTATATATGTTTAAAGGTCTTCTCTTACCATAAAAATTAAAAGCAAATAAATATAAAAAAATTAATATTTCTCTATATATATCACCATCATCTGATTTATTAAATACAAACATTCAACATATATGTTTTCCTTGAAAATTTATACTAATAAGAATTCATCTTTGTTATAAATGTAGCAACCATTAAATAATTGACTATTTATATATAATGCAAATAAACGTTTTCAGATTAATAATAATTAAATGTTCGATAAGTGCTACAAAGATTTATTTCATAAAAAATTATGCACAAACTAGTCTAATAAAATAATTATATTCAAATATTAAAACAGAATAAAAAAACAAAACACTATTAATATAAATATTAGAAGAATAGTTCAAAAATATAATCTTCAAATAATAAAAAATATATAAAGCAGTTATTCAATAAATATAAATTACTTTAAATTAACATTAACAATATAATTCAGATAAATAAAATATTCATATAATAATAAATAAATAAATAAAAGTAATTAAATTAAAACAAATTATATAAATTAACAAATAATATAATAAAAAATAAAATAAAGATAATACACATTAAAATAAAATAAGAAAATATACAATAAATTAAAATAAAAATATAATTATAATAAAAAAATAATAATTATTTATTTTAATTTAAAATTTATAATATAATAAAAATATAGGAATAATATTAAATAAAATAAATATTTAAATAATATTATATCTTAATTTAAATTAATAAAATATTTTTTATGTAAATTAATTTTTTTATTATAAAATAAATTAAATTGTAATTATTTAATTGATAAATATATAATTAATTGTATTCTATTTTTAAATAAATTATAATAAATATAATATCGAATATTATTAAATTATAATAAAAAATTATTATAAAATTAATACTTTATTACATGTTATTAATTTATTAATATATATTAATTTAAAATAATAAAATTACGATTTATTAAATATAACAAAAAAAATATATAAAATAAAATTAAATCATATTCTTTAAATAAATTAATAGTATAAAATTAATATTCAATTAACTCATATAATTATATATTTACTTTATTATATAAAGATAAAATAACATTATATTTATAAAATAATAATTATAAATTAAGAAATTGTATAACTAATAAAGATTATATTATAATAAATTAAATTAAAATTAAAAGTCAATAAAATAAATTAAATATATTTATATAATTTTTAGCAAAATAAAAAGGAATATAACAAATTAAATATTATTAATTTTAAATTCAGTATGTGCATATATATAATATTAATAAATAAATAAAATAATAAAATTTTTATAATTAATAATATATATAATATAAATAAAGGTATTTCCAAATTATAATTAAAATGAATTTAAATTTAAAAAAATAAAAATAAACATATACTTCTTAAATATAAAATATATATTTATATTATAGAACAGTATAATATTAATTAATTAATATAATATTTAAAAAAATGAAATATATAATTAAAATTAATATATGCTAAAATCAAATAAAAAATATACAACAAGTTAATTGTTTAATAAGAAAACAATATAAAAAGAATTAACTAATTTATAAATTAATACATTTTATAACAAATTATATTTTTAAAATTGTTATTTTATCTTATTTAAATAAATATTTTATTTATAATATAATTTAATTAATAATATTAAAAATTAATAATCACATATGATCCTATTTAATCTTAAATATTAATTAAATGTATATAAAAATAAATTATTTCTCTTTTAATAAGAATAAATAATTTAAAAAGTAAATAAATATATATATTATAATTATAATAATAAATAATAAATATTTCAGTTAAATGTTGGATAATTAATTATTTTAAACTATATTTAATAAATAAAAACAATATAACTGAAAGAATATAAAGTAAATTATAAATTAAAATTAATTCATATTTTAAAAAAACATTTTTTTAATATATTATTTATGTTGAAGGAATTATATTAATAATATTTAATTAAATAAATTGACTCAAATTATTATATATATATATATATATAATAATTAAAGCACATATAATTATATACTAAATATGATTAATAATTTAAATATATTTATATATTAAATAATTATATAAATAATAAATAATTATTATTAACATAATTAAATTATTAATAATTAATTTAAATATTAAAAAATTACTACAATTTTAAATAATTATATATTAATTGCTTTTTTATTAATAAATTAAGTGCATTTGTGTATTAAAATAGCTAAATATTTAATTATAAATTAAAATAATTTAAATAAACTTATATATTAAAACAATTAAATATATTTATATATATATAAAAATATAAAGATATCTACAATGCATTATAATAATAAATATATTTATAAATTGAAAAATTAAACAATTAATTATAAATTAAATAATTTATTATAAATTAAATAATTAATTATAAATTAAACAATTTATTATAAATTAAATAATTAATTATAAATTAAATATAATTATTTATAAATAATTATATATTTTTGTAAATAATTATATGTATTTATTTATAAATAATTATTATATGTATTTTTAAATTAAAATAATTTGAATATATTAATATGTTAAAGTAATTTAATAAATAATTTTATATTAAATTAATAAATAATTGAAATAATTATATATAAATCTTTAATTTATATAAAGCTATTTATTAAAATGTTATATATATAACTATGCAAATAAAATAATAAAATATAAATCAGTAAAAACAGAAAATTATATTCAAATAAAATTATGAATTAAATTAATTAAATGTAAAATATTAATAAGTGGATAAAAATATATATATATATTTAAATATCCATAATTGTTTGTTTTAACAGAATTAGATATACCAAAAATTATTTAATAAATGAAGCTAACAAAATTTTATTTTAAGTGAAATATTAATTAAAATAATTAGACATATGAATATAATAGTTATTTTATACTTATTTAAACATATATTTTGAATACACAGAAATCATAAGAATGCTCACCATAAAATAACACAACATATGAACTTTGTTTGATTATTGTTGTTACTAATCAATATGAGTTTATAAAGAGAATTTTTTTTTCATTTTATAGACATTTTAAATACTTGGTAATGTTATATTACCAATTGAAAAATGAATCCAATTAATTTAACATATGTATTTTTGTGTTAAATTGAAATATACAATGTCTTTGTTTTCTTTATGAATTTTTTCTAAAGTGGTATAATCCCTTTAATATCATTATAGGGAAGTAAATTGAATATGCACCAATTCTAATTACTATAACTTTACGTAAAATTTACTTGCTATTACCATTTTTTAAAAAAATTTTACTGGGATTTTCAAATGTTTTTATGTGAAAAACACGAAAGATCTTTACTGTTATTTACACCTTTTTTTTATCTATTTATCACATTTTGAATTTTGTTCATTGGTATGCTATATGTAACTTTTTTTTTAATTTTCTTTTATATTAAAATTTCCCATGCTATAAATCCTACTGCTCAGTATATTTTTTTTTTTGTGATACCTATGTTTTATAACTGAAGTGTTATTATATGGACAAAATGAATTTGTTTATCCTTTTTAGAGCATAATTTATGTTAATTTACTATAATATGAATAAATTTCCCTTATATTTCTGTACTAATGTATATAGCTTTCGTAATTTTGTTTGTAGAATTCTTTTGAACCAACCTCTTCGCAATGTTTTATTCCATAATAAATGAAATCCCATTTTATAGTAAACATTTTGCTTTATTTTTTGATAGCACTTGAATTTTTTGCAACTATCCTGCTTGTGACAACTGTTTTGTTATAATATTTCTTATTTTATCCTTTTACTTTTTGAATGTGATATATGATATATATATTTAAGTGTGCACTCGTACACTGTAATGTAAAATGCTATAGTAATTTTTTTTTACGTGTAATTAAACACCATCGTAAAATATGCTCAGCATAGTGTAATGTGTATATGCATGTGTAACTCATGACCACATAAACATGCAGAAAAAGGAATTATATGCTTTAAAATTCCTATTCACATGAATGTGTAACACCGTTGATACAAATTCGGTTCTTTTTAATATATATATGTAATCCAAATATGTATTTATGCCACAACTGCAGAAAAGGATTTCCGCGGATTTATAATACGTTTTTAAGCCATACATTTGGATGTTTTTTTCTTATTTGTTTTTTGTTTATAACTCGTTATATTTTAAAATATATATGTTATAAACTATGATTAAAATCTTATTTTTTAAAAATGGAAACACTTCATTTACTTATTTGCATATTGCATAATTTTTAAAGTAACATTTCGACATCTAAGGTAAAATGTTTATATAAATTTTAAAAATTATAATTACACTTTTGAAACATGTACGGTGTGGTATATGTTAATGTGTATAGGGGAATAAACACATTCTGTAGGAGTTAAGTTCAGCATATTTTTTAGACAGCCTATGTTTTGTTGCACACAAGGGAAATTTAGTTATTTTCACACATTGCTCATAGCAATAACAACATCATACTATTTCAAGGAAAAAACACATGTTAGCTAGTTATGTAAATATTTATTTATATCTTAGAAAACAAGTAATGATCTACTAAAGGTATTTAAACGAGATAAACCACAGCATCATTTATTTGTATATTTTATTTTCATTCTATTGTGTGAAACGAAAGCTAATAACATGAACACTTGCAGATACATTGTGATTTTTTATAGGAAGTTATAAGATCATTCCAGCTATTTAAAGAGAAAAACAAAATTTAATAGAAAATCATTTAAATACCATATTCTCTTTTTTACTATATTTTTAACTCTCATTTTTAGAAATTATAGAAACATATACTTTATGGTAAAAAATTCCTAAACATTATGTAAAAGATAGAATTATAACAACATTCTTTGTTATGCTGCTCATTGTAATATATATACATTTAAATTATTTTTTCAGACACATGAAGGTTTTGAAAGAACGCACAAATGTGTTATTCTCCAAATATTTAAACTTCAAAGTATGTGCGCTTACTATTTTTCCAATACAATGTTATGGGCAATTTAATTACAATTTTCTCTTTATTTTTATTGTAATTATATATATTTTTAATCTGAGCATTACAAACAAAATTATAGTGACTTTGGGTATCAATAAATTTTATAAGTTCAGGAACAAAAGGAAATGGAACAAACAAAAAGTGCAAAAAAGCAATGTTTCCTGCGGCTTTACTATTTTATATTTTTCGGTGGGCAGTCGTCTGTATGTACACTCATGCAATAATCAAAAAAGTTCTCTAAGAAACATCGTAATAAATTTAGAAATATGTTATAATAAATGATCAAATAATATGATATTTTTATATTTTCTAAAAAAAACTGGAGTAAATAAATTTAAATGCCACCTTAC
Organism: Plasmodium ovale wallikeri; assembly: GCA_900088485.1. Classification (NCBI taxonomy): domain Eukaryota; phylum Apicomplexa; class Aconoidasida; order Haemosporida; family Plasmodiidae; genus Plasmodium; species Plasmodium ovale. The sequence goes on along the minus strand of FLRD01000080.1, from coordinate 74,627 downwards.
CCTATGGGATATGAAAACACATTTCTATTATTTTACAGGAACAATAAAAAAGCAGCACATAAAAGTATTTTTTAGCTGTTAATTATCTGTCCCTTTTCCTTAGTTCGAGCCCTTAGATATGTAGGTCGTTTATTGCTTTAAAAGAACTTACAGAATAGTACCTTTTCATGCTTAACTTATGATATAATTCTGAGGGAACTAAATATAAAATACATAAAATTCTTTTTTCATTTAAAAAAAAAAATTTATTCACCTGCTAAGTTAAAAAAAATATTGAATTATTACAAAAGGTATATAGATTTAAAATAGTGCAGAAACAATTTTTTTATTTCTAATTTGCCGAATTCTCCCAGAAATGTTACAAAGTACACATTATTTCGAAATTTTTTTGTTTTAATACAGTTGTAAATGTTTGAGCCTTTTTCTTCAAGGGGAATTTCTTTATATATGTACTTACAGGTAGAAAATGTGCTTCTTTATCGTACCTTACAGATATTTTAACAGAAAAGTGTTATCTTTTTAAAAGTAATAACACGACAAAAAATAAAGCGTCTACACACAAGCATGTGTTCACATATTAACTAAAATAAAAGGAAATTAAAAATGCAAAAACTTAAATCTAGGAAGACTGGAAAAAATAAACCACCTTTTCAGTTTCCATGCATCAAAGGCTTTTGTATGTACAGCTTTCAGTGATATAATAAAATTAATGTTATTTTCTGTTTGAATGTGAGATAAGGCTATATAACAGTAAAAACTGGAATTATAGCATGGGTACAGTTTCTGAACAATTTCCAAAACATTAATTAATCTTAAATGTTATGCATACCTTTGATGTTTACGTGAACAGTTCATAAAAAACATGTATCATTCATGGAAAACCGTATAATAACACCGCTACTAGCCGTGTGTGCGTACATTTTGGCGTAAAAAATAAAAATATACCTATAATGATCTTTTTTTTTTTTTTTTTCATGTGCATATCATAAAACGGATTCTTCCACTTTAGTTCCTTTTTAACTAGCTTTCCAAGGGGCAAATTGCTTCCTATTGCTTTTAAAATATTAAAATAGCTCGAAAAAAAAAAATTTATTAACGTTCATAATTTTTTTTTTTATTATTAATACCTCAAAAAAAAAAAAATAAATAACACAACATAAAAATATAATAAAAATAAAATAAAAAAAAACGAAACAAAAATGAATTGTAGACACCTTTTTTTATAATTTATTCTTCATTTTTTTTGATTTTTCTATATTTTATCGCATTTTTATAGATGCAAGTGTACATATTTATGCTGTTTTGAAATAGTTTCATTACCGAGCAGGGTATGTATTTTTCTTCTTTACTTGTACCAGCTGTTGAGCTGTAGTACGATTAATGTTATTTCCTGAAATATGCTCTTATAAAGTTCATTTATACTGTCTAATTGAAAAGATATAAACTCATGCAATTTTTATTTTTTTCATACAAAAAATTCGTAATAATTTGAATAAATATTAAAAAAACTAAAAAAACAGATGAAAGCAATTAAAGTCTATTTTGTAACTAAAATTTTGCTCCTCCTAGTTTTGGTTTATGAAAAATATTCAACATGCCAAAAAACATTAAATAATAGCAAAAGTAACTATGGACTAAGTGATGATGAGCTTAGGGCAATGTTGTTTGGGCTTAATTACAACTCAGCAGACAAAAATAAAGATAATTTAGTAGAAAAAACAAATTTAGAAAATGATTCTTTATTTTTTCGTAATTTTACTAAGGAAGAAACAAAGGAAAAAACATTAAGTGATAAAGCTCAAGCACAAAATGAAAACGTAAATAGTAACAAAATGGAAGAATCTGTAACATTAGAGAAGAATGCAATCACTAAGAACGCCGCAAGTATTAAAAATGAAAAAAAGGACACGATGGTTGAAACCAAAGCTAATCATTTAGTGCAAAATGCCCCATATACCGACAAATTAAATGAGCCACATAATCCTCATAATCACATTATTGATACAAATAAATATAATGGCACGCTTAATGATCCACGTGATATTGATGTAAAAACCGTCAGCATCAGTAAAGACAACATTAGTAAGAATGTTTTAAGAAATAGTGAAAACGACATGTTTGCAGTGAATGGAAATGCATTTCATAATAATGATAATACCATGAATGATACAAATAGCACCAAGAGCAGTGTTCTTAATGGTAACAAGGAAAATTATCCACTTGTAAATGATAGCCTAAGTGCATACAGTCACGACAACAGGAACAGTAAGGACGTAAATGGCGCAGATATTGCTAATAGTGGAAATTTAACTTATGACAATGGAAAGCAAAACTTAATATCTAATGAACCTAAAAGGGTAAATAATTACCTACAAAAAATAGAAGATACAAATTTGGAAAAACCGAAATCGTTACAAAGGGATGTAAATATTAAAAATCATAACGACGAGTTGCACAATCTGAAAAAGGAACAAAACGAAGGGGAAAATACTGAACAAAGTAAAATTGCAAAAGGCAACATCGAAGCTGTCGAACCAAACAAACCTGCAAATTTAATGAATAACGGGATAGATAAAAAACCTGAACGGTTATTTCAAATGGATGAAACGAAAAATTCCAAAATTTCAGACAATCAGAATGCTAAAGAGGTAGTAGACTATGAGGAACAAAAAGAAAGCAGCAAAAAAGTACCTTACCTTTATAATTCCAACAATTTAAAAAATGAACCAAATATTCAAACAAGGCATAATGATAAAGTTGAAAATTCATTAAATAGTGGAGGAAATAATACGGAAAACGTAAATACTTGGAAATCAACGGAATATAAATATCCAAATGTGAGCTATCCAGCAGGAAATTCCAGCGAAAAACTTGTTAATTTCAAGAAAGACATGATAAAAGATATAAAACCAGTGGGAATTGATAAAAATACATTTACTAAATTAAATGATATATCTGCGGAAGACGCAAAGGAAGTTTTACGCAAAGAAAACAAAAGTAAGGAAGATGCATTTTCTGAAAAAATAACCCTAAAAAAGGGAACAAATGATAAGAATGAGTACAAATATTTTAAATTGAAAAGTAATGGGCTTAAAATATTAGGGATAATCAATAAATATTCACCGAAAGGAGGTTTTTCCATATCTGTCGATTGTGGTGGATATGATGATTTTAATGAAATTCCAGGAATTTCTAATTTATTACAACGTTCCATTTTTTATAAATCTGAAAAAAGAAATACCACATTATTGAGTGAATTAGGAAAGAATTCATCAGAGCACAATAGTCATACGAGCGAATCTTTTACCAATTATTATGCTACTGGCCACTCGGAAGATATTTACTATTTGTTAAATTTATTTGCAGAAAATTTGTTTTACCCTATATTTGATGAAGAATCCATAGAAAATGAAGCTAATGAAATTAATAATAAATTTATTTCTATGGAAAATAACCCTGAAAGTTGTCTAAAAATGACTAGCCAATATATCACAGATTTTAAATATTCGAAATTTTTTGTTTATGGAAATTACTTCACATTATGTGACAATATTTTAAAAAATAGATTAAATATAAAAAAAGTTTTGTATGAATTCCACAAAAAGTGTTATCAGCCTAAGAATATGTCACTAACTATACTGTTAGGAAAAAAGGCAAATCCATCTGATTACTACAACATGAGCGATATTGAAAATGTGGTAACAAACATTTTTGGAGAAATAAAAAATTATGATGACGTTAATTACACGGAGGTGTCAGAAAAACAAGGTAGAAACATGAAAATGGAAAAACAAAGAATGAACAGACCAATGGATTACCATTATAATAACGGAGACTTCGCTTACAATAATGCACAAAATGATTTTAACAAAGACAATGGTAATGAAAAGGCCGACTTTGTTCAGCTTATGAACGAATTCAATTATGCCCTCGATTTAAACCAAAAAAGTAAGTATATTGAAATTTTAAAAAAAGAAGGATGGGAGGACCAGGTCTACTTATATTGGAGCTCTAAAATTAGTGAAGATTTGTATAAAAAAATAGAAGAATTTGGGACAATGATTTTTTTACGTGAAATTTTTTCTGACTTCAGAAAGAATGGGTTATTTTACAAAATATCTGTGGAAAATAAATATGCACGCGATTTGAAGATAATAAGCACATGCAACAAATATTATTTTAATTATGGAATACTTATAAAATTAACTGAGAGAGGAAAGAGTTACCTTACTCATTTGATACGTATATTCCAAGTATTTATCAATGAAGTAAGTAAATTATTTGACCATGATAGCTTAGACAAAGGCATAAATAAGTATATACTTGACTACTACAGGGAGAAAGCATTAACCACCGATCTCAAATTTAATAGCGATAATGTGTACATAAGCCTCAACGATTTAATAAATTATTCTAACAAGTTACTGCTTTATTCAGGTGATCCATCTGCCCTCATAACAGTTAATAATTTGATTGAGGATAAGAATAAAAACGATTTTCGAAATCATATTAAAATTACAAGTTTAGTGGGCTCTCTAATTAGAAATGAAAATCTACATATTATAAACACTGTAGATGCATTCCGTGTAACAAACCAAAGTAAAATTCCAAATAGTGCCATAGCATATGCGGTAGCGGAAAATCCGTATATTATCGGTGAAGGGGAAATTACAAATGATATAAATCTTACACTTCCAGAAGTCAAAGTTTGTCCGTTTAGCGATTTTTCAAATAACATTGTTTTAAATGAGAAATCTTTCTTTTGTGTCCCCTACAATAACAGAGAAAATTTTGGATACTCAGAAAATAAGCAAATGTTTGTATCTGAGGAAAATGAAAACATAGTTAAATCACGAATTTTATATAATATGCCTTGCTTGATTAAATCTTCTTATGGATACAATGTTTATTTTAAAAGAGGTTTAACAGACATTTCAGAAGTAAAAGCAGACTTCATTTTTTATTTTCCATCTGAAAATTTTACATTTTATGAGGCTATTTTTACTCGTATACACATTTTAATCCTAAGGAAAAAAATAAAATTTTTCCTTTCTGATTACTCTAATTGTTCAGTGAATGCAGATATTAAGCAACATGCCGAATCATACACCTTACACATGGACGCAAATAGTTCATACTTCGAAGAGTTCATGGATAAACTGCAGCAGCTGCTGTCACTAAAGGAAATCCCGTCCAGTGATGAATTTAATGATGCTTATGATGAATTAAACTCGTATGTGAAAGGAGCTACCAAATTCGGGATAGGAAATTCTCTAAAAATTATGTATTCACTATTTAACAAATATGTCCCAACTAATAAGGAAATTGATGATATTTTGAATTCCTATTTCTTTTATCCTTCCTATAATGCTTACACAAAATATGTAGCTAATTTCTTTCACAAAAATTATATTAACGTTTTTATATACGGAAATGTTACAATACCTAGTGGAAAGGGTGGTGAACAGGCACCCATCTACGGTATTGCGAACGATGGCAATGTCGATAAAAATGGCAGTAGTGAAAATAAGAATGGGCGTGAGTCAAGCGATACACTTCATTCCAAAGAACAAGTAAACGATGTAAATACCGAAGGGAAAAAACTGCAAGAACAATATCAGTCCGACTCCCTCGAAATATCTCATAACGGGGCAGGAATCGAATACATCGTTAATTTGTGTGAATCGTTCATACGAAATGTAACAACTAATGTTATAAAAAGGAGTGAGTCCACATACTACACAAGGAAATTAATTAATAATGAAGATGTAGAAATAAATATACAGAATACAGATACTAATGTGAATAGTAGCTCAATTACAGTGTCATATATCATTGAGTCAGAAACGATATTAAGCGATATGTTAATTAATATCATTGCTGATTTAATTTCATCAGACTTTATTAAATTTGCTAAGATAAGATATAATGATGGTTACATTGTTGATGTGAAAACATTTTTCACACCTTATGGATTAGGCGGATTACTATTTGTTATTCAGAGTTTTGACAATGATGTGGAAAAGGTAGAAGCGGATATATGTGCTTTTGTCAAATATCTAACCTTTCAGTTGATGAACATGGATGTATCTAATTTGGTAAAAAGGTTGGAAGGTATGAAAGAATTCTACATAATAAACAATACTATATTTACATTTAACCAAGAATATTCATCTATACTAGATCAGTTATATACTGGAAATGAGTGTTTTGATAAAAAATATAAAATTATAAAAATATTTGATGAATTAATTAATTGTCCCAAAATAATTTTAAATAAAATAAATTATATTTTAAAAAACGCAAAAAAAGCAATCTTCAAAGAATACAGCAAAACGGTTAACACGGATCTTAATAAAACGGACACAACTGATGACATCATTAGGCACAACAAAAGGTGCAGCTATTCTCAAAATAATGATGGGAAAATGTCAAATATACAACTAAATGGAAACTCAAACTTAATTAAAAAAGGCAGAATACATGAAAACGGTTCACGTAGTAACATATTTAGAATAAATGGTTTACATAAGAGGAAAAATTTTATCACTACTGTATCCAATTTTGTAGAGATAAAGAGGAAGGGCTTCTTTCATTACGTTATGGATTATTTTAAGAATAACAACAAATTAAATTTGGAGGACAGTAGTTACTTTGATTTTAAAAGCTGCGATGATGAAATGTCCAAGGATAACTTCCATATATTCTACGATTTTTCAAATGATGTGAATAAAATTCGAGAATATTTTCTTGTTAAATTTTCCAATGATAAGGAAATTAAAGAAAAGTGCTCAATAGATTACGAAGAAATTAGGCAGTACTGCTATGAGCACAGCGAGGATGATTCGTATAGAGGTCATGCTCGTTAAGGGGAAATTTAAATTACTTTTTTTTTTTTAGTTTTACATCGTGTAAAGGTGTGAAAATGCACAGCTATTTTGAAGCATAAAATTACCACATTAACATTGAAGCTGTGGGTACAAAATGGAAAGGTTCATTTTTGAAGATTTCGTTACTTTTATTTTTTTCTCATGATAATAATTACGTTACTTTTTAGAAACATCTGTGAAACGTACATTTATACAGTTTTTAACTTTGATTTGTGTTTATTTACGCTCAGATTGTATACATATACGCACATACATTTGCACATGTACGTGCACTTGCGTACATTTTTTGTTCGACTTCACACCATGTTTTAATTCTGCGAATTTGCGAATATTTTTTTTTTTTTTTTTTTTTTTTTTTTTTGGTACATATGGTTGATTTTCATTTATTAAAGGAGAAACAACTGTGCATGATATTTTTATTTCATTCAAAATTTTAAAGTTGCTCTGTTTTTTTAGTAGATGTGATACATTTGCGCATGATACTTCCGCGCAAATATACATATAGAAATGTACATATACACGCGTATCTTTGTTTATTTTTCTGGTGCCTTTCCAATTTTGTTACACAGAAATAACCGTATCACCCAGTTTTTCGTATAACATTTTTGCATTTTGATTTTGCGTTACTGAGGTACATACTAATGAGTTAATTCTGTTCCGTCATCAATTATGCATTTCTGCCTTCATGCATTTATGCATTTTTAATAAAAAAGTGCAAAACCCCCCGGAGTTCGAATTGTCCATGCGGAATGCATATATGTGGGTATATATATTATGTATTAACGTAAATGCATACACATGTGTATGTATATGTAAACCTCACCTGCAACCATAAAGGGGGCATGGAGATAGGGGCTGTATGCCTATATCTTATTTTCAAGCAGGAGTTTGGTATATTTATCAAAATCGTAGTCTATTTTAACGAATTCTTTCGTAACGTTGTTAATGTGGTATATTTCATCTGCTACGTGCTTTATTAAATATGTATCATGACTTATAATGATAAGTCCTCCTTTATACAAATTCAGTGCTACAATCAAAGCTTGAACTGATTCTATATCGAGATGATTCGACGGTTCGTCTAAAATGAGTATGTTCGGATTTTTATAGGCTAAAATTGCTAATGCCAGTTTACTTTTTTGACCTCCTGATAACACATAAATGGGTTCATATAAAATATTTGTTGGTATATTAAATTTGTTGAAATATTTTATGGCTTCCTCTTCTTTTATGTTTTTGTTGGAATAATTGTATTGTAGTTGTTGAATGGAGTTAAAAATTGGATTTAAACTATCAACGTGATATTGCGAATAGTATCCTATATTAGCTTTATTGCTAACATGCAAATCTCCTTCAAAAACGTCTATTAAATTTAAAATAATTTTAATTAATGTTGTTTTACCACTACCGTTAACACCACATATTGCAATTCTAGAGTCCATGTCCACTTCAAAGGTTGCACTTTTAAATAAATATTCATGTTTAAATTGATAATCATCCTTCTCAACGTTCGTTGAGCTACTGTCTTCCCTTTTCGTGTTGCTGGATGATAATGGTTCTTTTAATTTTCCATTAGTTTCTTCAACCTCATCTGCTATAAGAATATTTGAATTCTTTTTTATTTGCAAATTTTTAAACATTTCATTTTTAAAGGATATATTTCTCAACCTTATGAGCACAGTGGACATATAAAACGGTTCTAGAAAGGAGAAACTAAATGGAGTTTCCTCTTTCTCTAAATTGATCACAGGTAATTTGTTCAAAAGCTTTATTCTGCTCTGGACTAGTGTTGCTCTTTTCGAATTGCATCTAAATCTGTCTATAAACTTTTGGACATGTTTTTTCTTCATTTCAATTGCATCGTGTTCTCTCTGCTGTTGTAACAAATGCTCTATTCTCGTTTTTTCAAACTGATCATAATTCCCTGAGTAATATGTCAACTGCTTTTGATGAAAATGGATAATGTCTGTACATACTTCATTTAAAAAATCTCTATCATGTGAAACGATAATACATGTTTTATTCAATTTTTTAATGTAATCTATCAAAAATTGTATGGTGTATATATCTAAGTGATTCGTTGGTTCATCCAGTAATATTATATCATTATTACTAAACAAAATACGACTTAAACATAGTCGCATTCGCATACCTCCACTCAATGAGTTCACCTTCTTCTTTTGTAAATTTGAGTCAAACCCTAAACCACACAAAATTTTGCTGGCTTCCTTTTCTGCTTCCAAATAATTAATGCTGTTCAGTTTTTCATAAATCGACAGTATCATGTCATCTACATTTCCTTCTATGGTGCTCTCTTTGGAATTATCTTTCTTATCTGTATCATTATTTTTATTCTCCTCTTTAATTTCACCATTTGCATTTTCCGCGTTATCATTCATTTTATTTTTAATTGCCTCTAGTTGCTCCAGTTCTGTTAACAAGTCATGTCTTAGTTTGTCAACCATTAGGACACACTCTAACACAGTAACATCTTCAAGAAAGAGATCCTGCTCAATGCATGCTATACTAATATCTTTTTTTATCTCTTCAATTTCATGTCTAGCTAATTTTGCCAATAGGGTACTTTTTCCTATTCCGTTTTTTCCTATAAGTCCATATTTGTTCATAACATTTATTTTTAAGGTTGTATCGTTAAGCAGATTTCTTTGTCCAATACTTAAATTGAAGTTTTCAATTCTTATATCATACATTTTTTCAATTCTTGTTTTGTTTTTACTCGAATCGGCGCAGTGTAGCAAATTGTGCACCCTTACAGGGGGAGGGATTTTAATTTTGTTTTTAACCCATTCTTTAAATAAATTTAACTGTTTCTGTTTTTGCTTTTCCTTTTCTTTATTAATTTTTATACTTTCACTTAAGGGAATATTTGTATTGTAATTAATTTGTTTTTCCTGTATTCCTAAAAATGGGTCATAATAACCTGTGATGTCATTTTTTTTCCAATATTCTTTAAGGTTAAGAACTGTGGCTAGTTTTTCATTCTTTTTCATATTTTTATTTTCATCAATTATTCTATTTAAAATTTTTATATGTTTGTTAAAAATTTCGACAATTTCTCTTTTTTTTATTTTTTCATCGGAATATGCGCAAATTAGATCATAAAAATAATCTACACCATTCTCCGCAATTATACTTTTCTCATCATTTATTCTTTCCCTTAAATAATTTCCCGTTTCCTCCTCAAATTCGACCAGTTCAAATAGGTCTTCTATAAGTTCTTTCATATTGCTTTTTCCCCTTTTCCTTTTCTTTTATTATTTTATTTTTTGTTTTTTCCTTATATAATACCTTGTTTTTAATTATATATTTTTTCATATGAAACCTTGTTTCCCTTAGAAGGTAAACTGTTGCTATATATTTCACGCATGGAACATATATAGCACTTTTAAAATATTGTGTTTTCAATTAGCAGTGCTTAACGTTAATAAATAAATTTTATGTACACGTTTTAAAGATATGTACGTGTTTTTTTTTTTTTTTTTTTTTTTTAATATCATTTTTTAAATATGAAAAAAAAAAAAAAAAAAAAGGAAAAAGGAAGTTTAAAAAATGCTTCTATTCAGAATAAAGATAACTAAAATTAAACATTTCTAATTCTTGTAGTGGTACTACTATGTGAAAAGAATGGTATAATATCCCCTAATTCAACAGTTATCAGAAATGAGTGATTTCTAACACAAAAGTGGAATACACTATTCGGGGTCCGGTATCAAATTGTCACTGTTATATAAAAATCACACTATGGTATTAAAAAAAAAAAAAAAAAAAAAATGCATTCTTTTGCTTATTTTATACATTTTAACTTTTAGAAAAACAGAAAAAAAAAAAAAAAAATTCCTACAAGAACTTGTTGTTTTTGGTATTTTTTCGCCATTTTTGTGGAATGAGTGAGTGGGACTCACCTTTTCGTTGTGCTCTGAAAAATGTAGCACGTTTAAATTTTCTTATTTTTATCTACATTTTAAGTGTGCACTTTTTAGAATTTTAATTAAAGATTAAATATGTTTTTTTTAAACAGTACTAAAAATTTCTCACCTCTTACGATGAACTCCAATTTTTTAAAACTTACTAAAACGTCAACCAAATTTTTTTTTTTCCCTTTTTTTCATTTTCGCAAAATTGAGTATTTTTATTCAAGTGGAATTTCACTACCTTTTTTTTCTTTTTTTAATACGAATTATTATTACTATATTTTTATTTTTGCCTTTGCATGGGTGGCCTTATTTCATGCTAGATTTCGTGTAAATGCACTTATTACCTCGTTTTGCAACATATAACATTTTATCCCTCTTAAAAAAATGCATTAAATTTTAAAGCATAAGCATTTTAATGCTACCAACAAACTTATTCAGCTTTTAAAAACGTTTTCTTTCAATGAGAAACGTCACTGGAAGGAATTTTTTTACGCTTTGTTAACCCATATTTAATTTCGCCTGTTCAGAAGTTTGTTTTGCTTCCATATTGCATGGGCATGTTTATATGTGTGACATGGAAACCAGCAGCACATAACAATATTTTTTCCTGTGGAATAAGCTACCGCAAACTGAAACGTTGCAATGTATAAATATATGTACACACAAGCACGTACGTATTCACCAAGTAAAAAAAAAAAAAAAAAGTATATAATTACATATATATATATATATGGCTTTTTTTCTCTTGAGTTTACGAATTTTTTTACCCACATTTTCGCAAAAGCTATTGTGTTATAGTTCATGTGCTCCTTCCTCCCTTCATTCTCGTAAAAAAATAATTTTCTACTTAAACTTTTTTCGAATTTAAAATATCCCATTAATTGCACAAGAGGTGAGATTTACATGTACCAAATTGCTATCCGTACTGAATTATAATCCAATCCATAATTTAATATTTAAGTAGTTCTGCAAGAACGCAACTTTCCGAGCACACTAATAAAAAGGTGTATAAATGTGCTAAATGAACACTTCCCTTCACATTACGTAAGAAAAAACTGCACTCATTCTGTTTATCTTTTTCGTGTAACCACTTAAATCCATATATATTTATTATATATATATATATATTTACACCTTTAAATATATATAATATACGCAGCACGTACATGTGCATGTAAATAAATAAACAAATACGTAAATATATATATACATATATATATATATGTAAATATTACATGTGTTTGCATTGTAATGGTGCTAATTGCTAGGCAATATAATATTATGTGCTGTTAATGTAAAAAGTTGGTTTTGTGATGATTTTTTTTTTATTTTTTTTATATGCATGTACAAGCAAGGAAGAAAAAGTTAATAATTTTCAAATGTTAATTATTGGCTATATGTACACTACTAGGTAATGGTTAATTTTTTTCAGTGCAGACTCTCTCTCCATTTTTTTTTTTTTCTGAAAAGTGATTTTATATCTACGTGAAAATAAAACCACTAATTTTTTTTTATTATTTAAAAAAAAAATAGTAAACGTATACGGTTATGTCACTCGTTTTATGTGATTCCTCTTTTATTAAAGATTTTTTTTCATTTTTTGTGTACTGTATAATTATATATAAAAATATGTACACGCACGCAGTAAGCACGTAATAAGTGTCAACAAAATTTAAGTTGAAATGTGTTATGCACATATAAATATATATATATATATATATGTATATATGTGCATGCAAATTTTTTTTTTCTCACGGGTTTGCTTCTCGTGTATATGTGGAGTGAGTGGTTCTTATGTAATGCTAGCTTTTCGAGTAATTATTTGCATGCATCTAAGTTTTTGAGAAGGAATGGATTGGGTCAATTTTTCGTTAATTACTGAAAAACGCATCAATTTTTGTTTATACCTTTAGGGGCATTTGTTTATTTTTTTTACATTGATAGGGGGGCTATATGAAATTATTTAACACAGAAAAAATTAATTTTTTATACAGGTAATACGAGTGCGTATAAATGTGCCTTTTGCACATGAAAAATATATAATTATACATGTTATGTATATATATAGCAAAGTATATATAATTATATTACATCACATTGCGTCACACTTGCTCACATAAAATATTAATTTTTTTTTTTTTTTTAATTTTAAATTAAAAAAAAAAATTATGTAACGCGCTGCAATTATAATTATACATATTTAATTTTTTTTAAAAAACTAAATAAATGTCATAAGAATAGAAACATTTTATATATATTACTTATAATATATAACGAATAACTACTAACGAGTAACTTTTGACATATAAGATTACGTAATATTTTATAATTAATTTTTACTAGTTTTATTTCATTATTTAAAGTTTCTTCTGTAAAGTTTTAATGTTTAATCATACGTGTTCTCATAATCATCGATTTAATTATCCTTACCTGGATGTTTATTTTAAAATAACGCATTACACATTTAAAAAAAAATTTTATTGATTCACATTCACAACTCATACATTACAGAACTTATTTACATTTACGCGTACATACGTGAATAAACGTACTTACTTACCTGCCCACACGTGCGAACGTCCGTATAAAAGTCCCAGGCCATTTGAACAGTTTGTGGCAATTGCAGCTTTTTACACAGCCAAGTCCTTTGAAAGGGTTATTTATTAAAGTTTAAGCACATTTGCTTTTTCGTGAACGTTCAAAACTTAAGGTATTTATTAACAAGCCAAAAAATTTTGGAAAATCGCCCCCGCCCCACGTGTATATAGTACAAACACGAAGGAAAGAAAAGTATTTCCATCCTTGGCATAAGATAATTTTTTGAAAGAACAATTTTTTTACATTAAAAATGAAGTTAGTATCAGCCTTTTTTCTCTTTTTCTTAATTTTCCTTGTTGAAAACACTTTGGGAGACAACATTATAGGTGGAGGTAATTCCGTCCCCAAAAAAAAAGTTCAGAAAAGTAAGCATTTATAGTGATATATATATATCTTTTTTTGCATGTTACGTACGACGAAATGGGTTGTACAAATATATGTACAGTTTCATGAAATATGTAATGGTATAGCACTTTGTGTGTGATACTTTGTGTTGTGTGTGTTTCTCTTTTTTTGGACTATTTTTTTGCTCATGCAAATCCATGCGAGATATACCGTTTCACTGTGTACATCAGAGGAAATAAAATTTACGCTTTGGAGGTTATAATGCATCACTGTGTTATTTGTGATGTAGCCTTCTTTTTCCCCAACAACCCGTGCATTACACTTCCTGTTTTTTTTTATAATTTTATAGGAGCCCCAGAACCATTAATCGATGTACATGAGTTAATAGGTGACATGGTTAAAAAGGAAGAAGAACTTGTGAAATTATCCAAAAAAAAATCAACCTACAAAACGGCAACAACAATTCTTGCTACAGCATTAGGTGTTGTGTCTGCTCTTCTTTTGGGAGGTACAGGATTAGTATTGTATAACACTGAAAGAGGAAGACACCCATTCAAAATTGGAAGTAGCAACAACGATAACGCCGCACCCCCTGCTCCTCAAGGTCCTGAACCACAGGTAGGAGCTTAAGTAAAAGTAAATAAATACCGAAAAATAAAAAAAAAAAATAAAAATAAACAGGGCACAGAACTGTGCCAAACGAAGTTGGCACATGTATGTGTACTCATGTTTGCGTTTAAGGACACATACGGTTATGTATGTGAGCATGATGCTATATAGTGTAGTTCTTTTAATTTGTCACACCCTTTTTATTGCCCATTTTATTTCCCCATTATCATAGGCCGCACCTGCACATGATGTCGGAAGTGGAAGTGGAAGTGGAAGTGATAGTAGTAGCAGTGGAAGCGAATGAGCTAGATAATCATTTTTGTTAATGGGTTTTGTTACACGCCGAGGTTTTTTTTTTTTTTTTATTTTTTACTTATAAAGAGCAATCATACCATATTCAATGCATATTTTCCTTTTATGCTTTTACTTAATTTTTTTTTTTTCGCAAAAATGTTGATTTTTTTTTTAAAATGATTTTTTCTCCCACGTGTGCCCAATATTTTTTCACTTAATGCTTATTCCAATTTTTCTTCCTTCTTCATTCTATCTCCTTTTCCACCTCTTGCATCTTCTTCTCCGTTCCGTTTCTTTTCTTTTTCTTTTTTCTCTTTTTTCACTCTTCTCGTATTTTTTTCCTTTTTTGGGTTTTTTATGTTTTTTACCCTTTTATACCACCAACCCCCCCCTCCACATTTTTTTTTTTTTTTTTTTTTTTTTTTTTTTTTTGTCCTTTTTTTTCCTTTTTCGCTTGCTTAGAGCATATTATTTTGTTATTCAACTTGTTATAATTATTATAACGAAAAGGTGTAACGTAGAGTATTTTTTTTTTTTTTTCCCATTAACTCTTTATTAAAATATATGTTAAATTTAATGATTAAATGAGAAATCAATATGTGATTGTGATGGGTGTCCCCTTTGTTAATAAACCCCCCTCCCCCCCAACACCCAGAGAGTAATACTTTTGGTGAATGTCTGTTGACATTTTGCGTAAAGAAGGGGAAAAAAGTGAAAAAAAAAGAGGGGAAGATAAGTCAGTGCAAATTAAATGAATTATAATATGATGTGTTCGTATATACGTCGTGTATCTATCGGTAAATATACATAATATGTATGTTTTTTTTTTTTTTTTTTTTCTTATCTGGGAGTGATTCGAACAAGATATTTGTAAAATAGTAAAACCGAAAAGAGGTGAAAAATAAATATGACAATGAATGCTATGTTTCTCAAGATCAGCGCTACGTGAGGATAATGTTCCGTATATACATTACATACGTTTGCTATATGCAAGAAAAAAAAAAAAAAAAAAAATAATAATTTAACAGCAAGTGAACCTTTTTGCCATTTTGTGTGCTGAAAAAATGAGCAATCGGTAACTATCATTTTTGTAGTTTGAGGAAACAAAAATATGCCTAGTAGCTCGTTACTGTTGAGAGCGTTCATTTTGGGATCTCCTTTTGGCGCTTTACTATTTAACGAGGTAAGTAGAATTAAAAATTTGAGAGATGATGAACGGGTTAACAAAAGTTTGTTCTTAAAGAATTTTCATAGGAATGATGCAAGAAAGAAGGAACGCGAATTGGGAAGGTATTCGAATAAAGAGGAGGGTAATACGTCTGTTCGTTCTAATGACGGGGATACAAGGATAGTGGTGAATAAGAACGACGAGGAGGAGGCGTTGTCGAACTACTTCTACGGCAAGGCGTGGGGATACACTACCGATTACGAAATTGATCTGAGTCTACGTAGTGGCGATCTTATTTTTGTGAAGCACGACTTGGATAATGTACATTTTTTCAAAAAAGTGATGCTAAAGATGAATAGGTATTTTGAATGCAACAGTGAGTATGATGAGATAGGAATTATTTTAAAAGAACACAACATCAGTTATGTTTATATTCAAAATTTGTTAAATGGAAAAGAAAAATTAATACGATATTCCCATTTTTTGCAAAGATACAAACCGTCTGTTGTTTCTCTTCGAAGGTTTGTAAGTGACGATGAAAATTTAAGAAAAGACTTACATAACAATATTTTGGAAAATTTAAAAAAAGAAGAAAACGAGAATAATCGCTATTCCATTTTTCTAAATTTATTATATAACATTTTTACGTGTAAAACACTTCAAAAAAAATCACCTCAAAGAGATTGTCTTTGTAATGACTATGTAACTTGCAAAAGAATTAACGCAAATATAGACATAAACAATTTAATGAGTATGCTTCTTTTTCGTTCATTTAATTTATTCTTTTACTTTCTGATATATATAAATGAAGAAACGCTGAATTATGGAAAAAGGCGTAATGAAAATGTTCTTTTAAAAAATATATATAGATATGACAAAACGGAAGGTGCAACGATTCCCACAAAGGTGGACAAAAAAAGGTTACCTTTTTATGAATTCCCCATAAGTCCCCTAACGTCCTTTTCTTTTATGAGTAGTGATTGCAAATTAGTAAAAGGGGAAAACAATTTTCTTTTTGAACAGCCCAAAAGAGATGTTCAAAAGGAAATTGAAAATTATCTTTCCTTGTTGGTAGAAAATGAATATACCCTGATGGATTCTGCGGAATATATGGACAGGGTGTTTAAAGAGCAAGAGGAAGGACGGAGTAATGCACAAAAAAATGTAAACACCAACAAGGCAAAAACCTTTCTTTACAAAATAAATATTTTGGAAAAGTTATATGGGAAATTGAAAAGTCGCATCGTACCAAATTATCATGTGTACGAAATTTATAGAAAAACGCACCTATTACCATCCGTAAAAAAGGATAATTTTCCGATGTCCACATTTTTATGCGTTAACAATTTTTATACACCCCTAAATCCACAGAGTTTATTACGAGACAAGTTCAATACCCCGAAGTTGTCAAATTTGTTTCACGTAAGGCAGGAAGAGGCCGAAAAATTGCAGAAATTTTTCTTTCAGTTTAACCGGGTTCCCAAATCATGAAAGGATATCTGCTTACCCATGGTCATAGTCGTTTGTTTTGTTTTTTCTCCCCTTCCCCCCCCCTTTTTTTTTTTTTTTTTTTTTGCGTATACATTTTAACATTTGCGAAACCGTTTTGCTTTTTTTCAAAAATGATGAAACATTTTGTATCTATGGTGTTCTCCAACTCGTCTATTCCCATAAAATTCGTGTACTCCCCCTTCTCGCACGTTCAGGTGAAATAGGGCATAAAATGGAGGAGGAGGCAGGTATAGCTAGCCCCCTCCTTCCCTGTGCGTTTGGCATATTTTATCTTTGGAATTCATTTCACCTCCGTCATACATTTATACCATTTGCAGCGGTGCATTTGACACGATTGCAATGCGAGCGGTATTCACGCAAACGAATTTGGGACATTTAACAAGCAGGGGGTTCCATCATCCCCTGCCGTTACGATGGAGCAAATTTCCATTTCGTTGGTATGTACATTTTTTGAGTCGTATGCATAAATGCACTCAATGCAGTTAATTCCCCCCTTTTTGCAAGCCCCAAAAGCCCACAGTATATCACCGTCTCTTTTTTGGTCATGTGCATTTTCATCAGAATGTGCTTCATCTGATGCCACTAATTTTCGTATCTTCCCTTGTGCTACTTCTGCTTCATTTTTTGAATGGTCAGAAAAGTTTAGTAAAAATAAATTTCCAAAAGCAGAGCCAACTAAAACTAAATGGTTACCAATGTATGTAGCTGATAAAACAGGTTCGTGGATGCATATTTTTTTTAAGTAATTATTTATGTTGGAAGAACATATACTATGAATTTCAAATTGATAACAGTAACCATCAGCGGAACATGAAATGATATATGTTCTATTCTTCAAATTATATGTGATGATACAGTTAATGCTAGCTGTATGTATTCTTTTGCAACTAATATATTTATTAAAAATTCTAAAATCTCGAATTTTCAATGTGCCATCTATCTGCCCTCCTGTTATTATTAAAGGTATTTTCCCCTTGTCCAAATTTAAGTAACTTCCATTATCCCCAAACAAACTTCCAGAATTGGTTACACAGACATTGCCACATTTCCCCACTTCCTCTGCTCCGCTGCTACATTCACTGTCGTGTTCAGTAGTTTTGCCTCTTTCGCATGCCCACGCAGACTTGCTAGCTAAGCTCTCGTCACAGCTTTTGTACAAGTAGAAATAGTTTAAAGCGCCTATATTGCCATAATGTGTATTTTTTGCACTGAGCACTTCTTGGGAAGTGTCTACATCAAATGTACACACAGTTCCATTTTTATCTGCCGATATAATTTTGTTTTGTAGCCATAAAAATTTAGTTATTGGATGTAAATGGCTACCCCTATATATGGCTAGCTCGTGGAATTTTTTTATGTCGAACAGTTTTAATGTCTTATCATAACTGCTAGTAATACACTTTTCTTGCTTCTTATCAAATTTCATATCGCTTATTGTGGAATGATGTGCATACATTTCCTTACAAGTTATTACGTTAGTATAAGCTTTAAATTTTATTTCACGTACTTTTTTTTCTTGTTCTAAATATTCTGAACATCTCATAATTTTATTTACTTTAGGAATCTTACAACAATTTGTTGTATTCCACAAACATATTTTCCCATCTAACCCCCCCGAAAGAATTTCATTCCTACTAGTAAAAAATACTTCATTAACCCAGTCATAATGCCCACACTTTTTGTGATACAATTCTCTCGCCGTTGTCAACGTTCTCAAGTTATGAATTCTTATGGAGTGATCAGCGCTACCGGTAGCCATGTAGATTCCTGCAAGGGGGAAGAGCGCAAGTGGTGTATAGGAAAAAAAAAAAAAAATTAAGCAGATTGCTCCTTCAAATTAGTGCATCGCCTAGATATATCACACATCGATAGTGCTATACTCTTTTCTCTTTCCCTTTGTACCGCTTTCGTCCAGGGAAAGGGAAAGTATTGACCTGTCGTGGGCATATTCGTAAAAGAAGGAAAACTGGGGCCCACTTTTTAAATTCTTATTTTTTAAGCGAGCCCAATTCAAATCTATATTATCAAAACACGTGTTGAATGTTTTAGGGCTACTGTCTTTTAACACACTTGTGTTATTCATTATTGAATCAGGGGGAGAATGAGTTGAAAGGATGCCTCAAGGAATGTGAGAGTAGTTCGCTAGCAATGCGTGCCCCTTAATGAACGAAATAAATGGGTATTTTTTATCCGAAAGCATATATCCTTACGCGAGATGTTATTCGAGTAATCGTGTGTACGGTTCATCTATGCGTGCAAACGTGCATGTGCATACATACACGCAAAAAATTGAGTTACCATTTAGGATTAAGGCCTTTTGGTAGAGCGTATTACCAAGGAAAGGCTATTTAGGATGCTCGGAATTAACCCTTTTTAACGGTAGAATGAAAATGCCTTAATTTTTTTTTTTTTTTTTTTTTTTTGCTTTTACGTTTTCTTAATTGAAGACACATTATTTTAAAACTGCTTAACAGGTTAGTTGCTCAACCACCCGACGGATGAACTGCATAACTGCTTAACGATAGTTGTGACTATAACTTTGAGAGCACAATATGTCCAGAATGAATGCTCACTTTTTGCGTAGAGTGAATGCGTTTATCTTATATTTTTTTCTGCTGAATGTGTGCACTGCTTTAAATAGGCCAACATGTAATGCTCCACACTGTGCATATACAATATGCCACCTCCAAATTTTTAGTAAATTCCGAGTGAATATATTCACATTTTGCACTAAACCCATAAAAATAAAAAGTTAAGGTGACAAACAGTAAGACATGGTGTCAACACCTCATTTTTGTCAAAAAAAAAAAAAAAAAAAAGGGGTTATTTGGGAAATCTACTTATAAGTAAATAGTTTTCAATTATTTTAAAAATTTCATTTTAAGATTGTTGTATTCTCTTAATTTTTTTTTTAGGTAAGGGTTTTTTAGGACATAATTATTACCTGTTCAGGCGTTTAGCAGCATTGTAAGTGCTCTACGCATGCAAAAAAAGTTCAACTGCACTGACATGGGCAGGCAACTTTCACGGTATCGTAAACGTGCACACACATTTTTACACTTGCGCACACATGCGTACGTATATGCACGCGTAAAATAAAATAGTTTTTGTTATTGGTCAGTATACATTATTTTTATCGATTGGTAGATTTTTTGGTATACTAAAAAAAATGAAATGTGAAAAGTGGTACGTGAAGAGTAAAATGAAATACTCTTTTTGTATGACCCTTCTTACCTAATTGGGCATACCCCTCATTTTTATTCAACTATTATTGAAAATTTAAACGAGGATTATAAAAAAAATATGGGCACAAAATGCAAGCATTTTTCTCTTACAAAATAAGTCAAATAAGAAAATTTACAACAAGTTAAGAATTTTTCTTAATTGTGCAGGGAATAATTTTTTTTTTTTTTTTTAATATACTTAATTGTTAATAAGGCTAACTTTTATTCAATTTTTTTAAATTAAATTTTTTTCTATTTTATTTTGTTACATTTTTTTTTTTTTTTTTTTTTTCAATCTTTCATTTTATTTAATTAATTCTTATTTTTTATTTTTTATTTATTTATTTTTTTTTTTTTATTCTATTTTTTCGTTTTATTGTGTTTATTTTTTTTTTTTTTTTTTTTTTTTTTTGGACTGCTTTTAAAGTTTTCACAATTTTTTTTCATGTTCGCAAAAAAAGTTCGTATAGTTTTTTCGCTTTTAGCAAGGCTGTTTTTTCTTCCCCTCAACTTTTTTTTTTTTTTTGAAGTAAAATTAAAATTATACTTTAGCATATTGCTAATATTGCTAAAAACAAGACGCATGGAGTTAAAGGCAGCTTTTCCTTGTCTAAAACAGTTCAGAATACGAGGAACCCTTTAAATTATTAAAATGTGCAACGTATTTATTTTGTTAAAATTGCACATGAATTAAAAAAATAGTCCAGTTTTTAAAAAAGATGCATGCAGTGGTTTCTCACTTTAACAAGTTAAAAAAAAAAAAAAAAGGTATGCACAAGTATGTGCACATATGTGCACATACTTGTGCAAGCTAAAACGTGAGTGCACAAAATATATATGTATATATATATATATATATATATATATACATAGTACATATATAAATATATATATATTTAATATATATATATATATATATATATATTAAATATATATATGTTTATGTACGCACATAAGCGGGTTATGTTATTAACCTTTTTGTTAAGGATAAATAGCTTAATTGTCACCAATCCTCGTGCCTTTTTTCATTGCCCAATTAATGTTCAAGTTGATAAAATTTTTTTATTTTTATTATTTTTTTTTTTTTTTAGGGCATTCTTGTATGTTCAATTCTTTTTGATGCTTAATCTTTTTTTTATTTTCTAAATTGAGCACAAAAGTTAACATTTATTTTTTATGCAAAATTTTTAAGATAATCTTAAAGTGATTAAGGTTGTTAATGCATACAAATGTGTATATATGCGCAATCATGTGCTTATATAAGCGACATATTTATACTTAAGGAAGCATACATGTATGTATGTCAGTTCACGAACATGTACTCAAGCACATGCCCAATTGAATTTCGTTGTTTCATTCACCCATCACACTTCCCTCTGTGCTCTTCACACTTCCCTCTTTGTTCTTCACCTTTTGCGATTCACCTTTCACACTTCATCCCCCACCTTTCATCTTTCACCTCCCCATCTGTTCACACATTCGTTCGTTTTCCAACTCCAAAAGGAAGAGTCTGCGAATCACATGAAGGCAGAGCCTCGCATGCAAGCCTGATGCCATTTCTTTGTCTTTGCTATGCAAGTCACTAGGAAGATAAAGGAAGCAAAAATAATCAAAAACAAATAAACATGTACATACATGCATAATCGCATACGTGAATGCATGAATACTTGAGTGCGTGAATACTTGATCACGTATGAGGGATGTACAATAACACAAAATAAAAAGAAAACATTCTTTGTAAAAACAAAAAAATAATAATAATTTAGCGCATCAAGCTAACACAGAAAGACAGCTAAAGAATAAAAAAAAAAAAAAAAAAAAAAAAAAAAAAAAAAAAAAAAAAAAAAAACTTGTAAAAGGAAATGAGATCTAGACAGCAAGAAGGAGGCAAAAAAGGAAAAGAAGGAAAAGTAGAAAAAATAATAATACATCGTGCAGTTACGACAGACTGAAGCGACCCATGGTAGATTTCGGCGAATCCGTTCATGAAGAATTAAACATTTTCCTAAGTACACACACATGCACATGTGGATAAACAAACATGTAGTGCAAGTCAAAAATTTCAGCTCAAGGTGATGAAGTGTAAGAATTTAAAGTTACAACAAGGACATAACTACAGATGAAATAAAGGAAATTTATTCTCAATTTAGAGTTCAGGAGATACATGCTTACATTTTTTACATTGTGAATTTTTACTTACCATATTGGTATTTCTTCCATGTCCCAAGTCAATCGCCTTTACTGCGCATTGTACGTATGCATGTGTGCTCATTTGCATAATTATCTCCCTACCGTTCGCCTCTACTCTTGAATTTTTACCATTTCCCTCCTTTTTTTTTTTTTTTTTTTTTTTACCACCTCCATATTATATCTTTTCATCGTGGCGTTTTGTGCGCAAGCGTAGGTTCTGCAGTCGCTCCTTTACTCCATTTCTTCCCTTCTGCTTTTCGCCTTTTTATATTATTATAATTATAATTATTATTTTATTTTATTTTATTATATATTATTGTATTTTATTATATTATATATTATTATATTTTATTTTTTATATGTGTGTTTTCACCCGTTCGCATATTCATTTTCCCACCCCACTGTTGATGCTCAGTAGTGCATCGTGGCTGTCGTTCGTAGTGCCCCCACATCAGGTTTTCTTAGAAAGGGTTTTTAAGTTTTAAGCTGTTGCAGCTTCACCTTTTCTCGTCGTCCTTCTTCTATTCTCCCTCTTTTGACATCTCCATTTTCCCCCAACAATGAACAAAAAGTATTACCCCGTGAAGGAGACGAGCATCGAAAAAGACGCAGTCGACGTATTTAAGCAGAAACTAGAAAGAAAGAAACAGGAGTATTTACGATTGAGTTTGTCAAAAAATTACAATAATAGGAAAGAGGAAAATGGAAACAATGAAGAGTGTAATATTGGAACTCCAAATAATAACAAAAAGTTAATATACATAGAAACATGTGATACGCATGATAAATATATTTTAAACATGTATGATGAAGAAAACAAAACTTGTGAAGAAGATTTGCATAGGGAAGAAAAATTTGACAGTGTTCATAAAAAAAGCGTATCTAAATTTGGAGGGAAAAATGAAGAAAATACATTTATACCTTTAAAAATATTATCAAATAGATACGATTACAGTGATATAGTACAGGCAACAAATAACTTTTCAGAGGAAAATAAAATTGCAAAAGGAGGGAATGGAATTGTTTACAAAGGAATGTTAAAAAGTTGTATTAACGTAGCAATAAAAGTTTTAAAAAAAAATGAAAATAATGGATTCGAAAATGAAATAATAATTATGAGTAGATATAGACATAAAAATATTCTGTCTTTACTTGGTTATGCTATGAATAAAAACTATTTCTATTTAATTTATGAACATGTAAATTTGGGAGATTTACGAACTCTTCTATTTAATCATTACTGTTTTTATAATTCGAAAAATAAAGAAAATGCAGATGTAAATTCAGGTACAAATGAAAAATGCTGTGAGAATTGTTTTCAAAAATGCAAATATTCCTCTATTTCTAATAATTGCTCTTTAGATAGTAAACAAATTAGTTCTGCACATGTAAAGGCTTTGAGAAATACATCTTCTCAACAGGATCACGGTGAAAGCCAGATACCTCTCTTCCTGTCATTCCACACCAGAGTAAACATCTTGGTGCAAATAATAAACGTCCTGTGCTACCTGCACACCTCCTCACCCATCGTTTACCACAGGGATTTGAAGTCATCCAACATTCTCATTGATGACAAGTTCAACGCTAAACTCGGCGACTTTGGCCTTTCCTTCATATACATAAACAACAACAACGTGTTTAACTTGACAGGCGGTAAGGGAGAGCGGCTACGTAGCGACTTTGTCGCGACTTCGTTACGGCTGACTAGAGCCTTCATCACAACTTTGTAGCTGTTGTATATGTGCATTTATCCCCTTCCCTCCTCATCCTCTTCCTCCTCCTCTTGCATATGTAATTATATGTAAACGTTTCTCCTCCCCCCACTCCTCTGTTGCAGGAACACCGGGGTATGCGGATCCGTACTATATATCTACGCACGAAATAAACGAACAAACAGAAATTTACTCATTTGGAGCGTTGATCCTAGAGATGCTAGTTTCTAAATCCCCAGCTATTCATGTGGGAAAAAACTATAATTGCATTTACAATAAGAACGACAAATGTCCTATATTCAGTCGTAGGGTGAGGGAGAAAAATGAAAATGATGAAAACGTTTTTGATTATTTGGTAAATCATATTAATATGAATGATTATAAATCTATATATTCTGTGTTGGATTATAGTGTGAATTTTCCCGATTTCCTAGTTGAGAAATTAACAAAATTGTCTTTTTTATGTCTGAACCCGAATATTAAAAATAGACCCTCCTCCAAGCTAGTGAATCTTATACTTCTGGAGATACAGAAGGAGAGTGAATTTTTTATAAAAAAACAGCAAGAACATTTGAAAAAAAAAGTGAATTGTGTAAATACATATTTTGATGAATACGAACGGGAGAAATGTCACCACTGTTGCATCACCGAATGGAGTAGTAAGGAGGAAGAAACGATAAGAAAAAACATTCTTAACAATTCTCCATTTTGCAGAAATGAAAAAAATAAAAATACTGAATGTCAAAGAAGGAAAATAAAAAATTATGATGCTTACATCAGTAAAATTAAAGAAATAAATTATAACACTTTGAATAAAATTTTTCTTAAATTTATTCATCCCATATTTAGAAATGACAAAATGTGGAATTTAAACAAAAGTGTGTATAAAATGTTTTTTTCTGAACATGTTAAGAAAAACAAGGATACTGAAAATATGCACAATACACAGGTTCGTACAGTTCTCCCATGCAGTTATACCAATTTTAAGTATAACACTGTAGGAAATATGACAAACATAAGGGAATTATTTTTTCACAAAGTACATCGAGATATTTTTAATAATAATTATGTTATTAACTCCTTTTCCTTCAATTTAATGAATTGTTATTTTCTGCGATTTGTTCACGATTATTTGAGCAATGCTACCAATTCTCACGAATCGAAAAATGCAGGTAAAAGCGTTTGCTTGGATCATGGGCAAGGAAAAGCACTTCGTTGCGAATTAAAGCAGAGAGAGACAGGGGGGGAAAAGATGGAAAAGTCGATAGAAGAAGGAGACAAGGTAGAAAAGGCAGACTCAGCGAAGGGGATAAACGCGACAAACGGAGCGAAGCTAAGCAAGAACGATAATGTGTCTGGTATGATCTTTCTAGATGATCACCACTTCAGTGGCAAGAACAAAAGTGGAAAGGATGAGAATATGCACAAATGTCGCAACGGTACATCTGCTAATACAAGAGGTTTTCCCCAAAATAATCGTGATGGGAATGACATTTACCAAAAGAGTCATCCCGTCTTTGCAAGCATACATCGCGAAGACAATAAATGCAGTAATATTGGAAGCATAATCGATATTCGCCACTCCAGCAGTGTATGCAATGAACAGACAGACAATTCTCAGCTTAGGGAAAAAAGTAATGCGGGTTGTGCAAGGGGAAGTAATCGAAGCAGGAATGTCGGTAATGGGAAGAAAAACGCGAATCTCGTACGGTGGGATGTTGCTGATAAAGGTGTACATAACGGAAGCAGTGGTGGTAGTTGCAGCGGATGCGGTGTTGAAAGCGGAAGTGACGATCTTCACGGGGGAGGGAACCAAGAGCGCCTCCTTCGATCGTGTCTGTTACAACAGGTGAAAAACGAAAGTGGCGGACAAAATTTGTGCGCGAGCAAGTGGCCTTTGAAAAGGAATTGCAGGGATGATACGCCGAAGATGGTTTTTGATTTTCAGGAAGAAGAGAGTGTCGGGATGAAGGAAGGTACATGTCTGAGCAACAAAAAGAAAATAATGCGGATAAATGTACCGATAGATGATGAGCATGAGAAGATAAACCATTTGGAACTTGGAAGGGATGGACTTATGAAAGAGGACACTGGGGGGGGCGGAAGCGCACGTCGACGTAAATCCCCTCGAAAGGGTCTCAGCCTCACGAAAATAGGGGATAATAACATTCATTGGTCTAGCGAAATGGGGAGAAACCATAGTACTGTAAAGAAGGAAAGTTTCCAGAGTCCTTTCAAAGGTGATGGGAGAAGCGGTATGGACCCGTTCGACGGGAGGAGCGGTATAGATCCATTCGACGGGAGGAGCGGAATAGATCCATTCCACGGGAAAAGCGGTATAGATCCATTCGGCGGGAAAAGCGGTATAGATCCATTCGGCGGGAAAAGCGGTATAGATCCAATCGACAGGAAAAGCGGTATAGATCCACTCGAAGAGAAAGGCGATATGAACCCTTTATTGGATGATAATCGCAGGTCCCCACAGTTCCCCTTGCGAGAGATTGAAAATTGCAACGTTGTGTATATTTCGAATTTTATAAATTATGTAAACTTTGAGAAGAATAGATACTCAGTTGATTCAAACACATTCTCTTGGTTTAATAAACATATCTTCGAAATGATAATTGATGAAAGTACTATAGTGTCAGATGTAACATTTCTTGATGTCCTATACGAATTTGACATTTTTAATTTTAAAAAAAATATTATCCCACATTATGCCAATATAAATAAATATACATTGAACGGAAAATGGTCAAGTTATGACAATGATAGTAGTGGAAATGGTGATGGAAATGGTGATGGTAATGGTGATGGTAATGGTAATAGTAATGGCAGTATTAATGCACAGACAAATTTTATTTCTGTAAATTTAAAGAGTAATTTTTCTTTTGAAATAGCTGTTGCTCATGATAGTATAAAAAATATACATAATGTTTTTTTATTAAAGTCATATAAATGTAAAGATTTTGTATATAACGAAAATGATACTAGTAAGAAAAAAATATGGATCTCTGATTATGTAGGTAGAAGAAATATATTTGTAGAACAGATTTTAAAAAAATCTATTTCCAACTTATTATACGAATGTATAAGTCGTAAACATTGTTTATTTTTATTGGAGGTACAGATGAAAACGTTAAGTAAACCTACATGTTGTGATACAAACACACGAGGAAATTTTTCGTACTACAATTTTCAATACAGTATAAAAGTTGTTTGTAATAGTGAGAATTGTATATTTTCAAACAATTATATCCTTTATAAAAATAATGCTTATTCGTATAGTCTCCCAAATAATATTCTTTCCCTCCTTGTCTTCTCCGAAGATAAAGTTATGAAAGATTCTTGTAACCTCAAAAATTCCCAGGCTACTACACAACGCATCCACTTTCCACTTTACCCCTTCTTCGTCAACATAAACTTTTACGACGAGAAATAGGGGAGAAACCACCGCAGTAACGCTGCGGGGGATGCTGCATCATAGTTGTGGACTTGTAGCGCAGCACACCTTGTGTACGTACACCCCATACATATATATATGTATATATATGTATGTAAATATATGTATGTAAATATATGTATGTAAATATATGTATGTAAATATATATATGTAAATATATATATGTATATATATGTACATATACATATATACATACCTTCATGCACATTACAATCAATGGCACGTTGATGCCCCCAGACGGGTCAGGCACATTACAAAAGTGAAGCCACTTTGTGATAACAGAGAAACGAGATACGAAAATGTGATGATCATATGGGGCAACTTAAAAAAAATACTAGCACAGCCACAAAAAAGTACACATGCGCGTAGAGAAAGGAAGAAGCTCGCGCAAAAAAGGGTGTGGGTACCCTTAGAGTTTTATCCTGACCTTTTCTTCTCAATGTACATGCGCACGTGCGTATGTAAGTATGCACAATTGCATGCACGCTGTTATTGGCATTTCCCCAACCTTGTCATCATGTCGACCTCCCTTTTTTTTTTTTTTTTTTTTTTTTTTTGTTGTTGTTGTTCACCTTAGCCATTGCTTCTTACATTTTCCTTTAAAATTTTTTCCTTATTTTTTCCTTATTTTTTCCCTATATTTTCCCCACCCCTTTTCGCATTCTGGTACAGTTACGTTTACCTTTATGTTTACTTTTTTCCTTTTTTCCTTTTTTCCTTTTTTCCTTTTTTCCTTTTTCCTTTTTCCTTTTTCCTTTTTCCTTTTTCCTTTTTCCTTTTTCCTTTTTTTTTTTTTTTTTTTTGTTGATCCCTCGAATTATACTCTCCATTTGATTACATCAAAACTTTCCATCGCGTCATATTAACTGCAGTACGCTTTTTTTTCCTCCCCCCTTTTGCAAATACGTTTAGTATAATAGCATGTTAAAGTTTCCATGTTTTCGAGATAAGAAGTGGATTAAGGAAAATGGTGCGAATATGAAGCATCCCGATGAATTCCTAAATGTGCAGTTTCGTCCCGAGTTTTTGAAAAATTATGAACATACAGTAAATTTTGAGAAAAGAGCTGAACAAGTTACACAGCAAATTAAGGCGGCGCTATTCAGGCAAGCCATCTACAAGGTAGGAACTGGAAATGGAAACGAAAACGGAGACGGAAACGGAGACGAAACGGAGACGGAAACGGGGAAAGTTATTTATCGTGTATATAATACCCCGTTTGTAGTGTCCTTTTCCCCAATTCATTTACAGAATAAATCGTTTTGTCCTATTTTGTAAAAATTGCGTGTGCTGCACAGAGTTGTCCTTCCGAACGTGCTGCGAATCTGAGCGTCTATGCCCCTCTATATACATGTCCCCCACGTGAACGGCATTAGGCGATTTACATTGGGCACACGGCTTTATTTGCTCGGTTTTTCCCTCGGCTCAGGTACAAAACGTGGAAGTGATGGCCATGCAGGAGTGCAAAGAGGAGCGAGTTTTAGAGAAAATTCGACGAGTACTGGGGTATGAAAATGTTAAGTTCTCAAGCCAAAATGTCCTGTGTGACGAATTATGGACAATACGAAGATGTAACAAAAGATTCTCCTATTGGATACGATATTATGAACAAGACAAAAATGGGTACTCACTCTCAGTTACCCCCTTGCACATAAAAAACATTTTTTACCTTCTCAAGTATTACTATGGCTAGGTTGGCACTGCGCCTACCTGCACATGCAACACAGGGATCTGTGAATGTGTGTGCATTTCGACCTGTGTATATGTCTCATATGGATCTGCGAATATGTCCCATGTGGACCTGCGAATATGTCCCATGTGGACCTGCGAATATGTCCCATGTGGACCTGCGAATATGTCCCATGTGGACCTGCGAATATGTCCCATATGGATCTGCGAATATGTATGCATATCCCTGCAACAGTCCGTTGCAGAGTATAATCCGCTTATGTTCCTCCTGTCAATTGCGCCACGAGTACCTCTTTTTTTTTATTAAACACTGCCAATTTTTTCGTTTTAAAATGACAAAAAAAAAAAAAAAAAAGGAAAGAAAAGAAAAGAAACAAACAGCTGTGCAATTTGTGTGTATAACGATCGGGAAAAGAAAAACGCCAAAAAATAAAATTAAATAAAATAAAATAAAATAAATATACCAAAAAAGGTGATGCAAATGTTGGAAATTTTTTTGTTTAAAATGAAAGAACAGCGAAATATTTGCGAAAAAGTGGGGTAAACGGGAAAAAAAAAGAGTTTTTCCATATTGTATTTTTCTTCTTTCCCGAGTTAGCAATTTGTGACATGCGCGCATAGATATGTGCATATGCAAACGCATTTCCACGTGAATATATACATACGTGCACGCACCTTCAGTGGGTGTATGCATGTTTCCTTTTTGACCGTACCCAAATAACATATTGTCGCCGTTAAAAAAAAAAATTATAGAGTGTCAGCAGCGTTACGCGAGTATGCTTTTTTTTTTTTTTTTTTTTTTTTTTTTTTTTTTTTTTTTTTTTTCTACATTGCCACATCGCTAAGTTGCTACATAGCTGCCACCCATGCACAATGCTGTGAAGAGGCGAACGTGACCGCTTTGGACCACGCTTCCTTCCATCCAACCTGTCCTTTAACGAGGGATTCATGCAGCCACTTTTTTTTCAGTTACGTGTTGGAAAATATATTATCTTTTATTCCATCCTATCTCTCATCTATTCTGTCATCTTTTGTGCCGTTTTTTCTGTAATTTTTTCCATTTAACAAAAAAAAAAAAAAGGAAAAAAAAATATTTTTTTCTTGTAATTTCTGTGCAAGCGTTTCCTTTCGTTTTGATCCACGCGAGTAATTTTGACGCTGTCAACCTCGGACTCCCACCCTTACCTCCGTTGTGTCATCTCACCATATGACAGCCATACTTCCCTATGATGTGCTCAGGAGGGGCAGAAAAAATGAGTAACAGAAAAAAGAGAAATGGAGAGAATTAATACAGGAAAGTGTGTTATGAAGACGGGAAAACCGCTTAACGGTCGATGGTCGACCGTCTAAATACGCAATCGCGTAATCGCGTAACCATGTAAGCGCACAACTGCTCATGCCCCGTTTCCCACGATGCAGGTTCTTTTTGGAGCTTCATTAAATCAAAAAAAAATGACGACGGAGAATCTAAGCCGACGGTTGCCCATCTGGGGGAGGAAAACAAGTTTTACTTTAACAAGGAGCTTAACAGATGGGTAATAAAGGGAGAGGAGGATAAGGTGGAAAGCGAGGAGAAGATCTCTGCACCTCCCAAGATGAGCAGCCTTCAAAACGCTAATCAAGGATATCGCTCCCTAATGCAGCAGAAGTAAGCCTACCCTCCTGTGGGGGGATAATCACCAATAGTGCATCAGTCTCTACAATTTTTTGGACCACCACTACATTTTTTGGCTATTGTTTGCACATCACACCTCATTCTATTCGCAGTAAGACCCGGAGCGCTCTCACCATGTATGCCGAAATACCTGGGCTGAAGACGATAAAGAAAAAAAATACCCAAGTACAAGGAGGGATTGTGTCGCGCTACATGGAGTCGGCAAAGAACGAATTGAGTAGTAATACAACAGATGAAAATAGGTCAGAGCCCTTTGGTTCAAATGCTTGTAGTCCCGCTGTGAAGAATTTAGAAAAGAAAAATTTAAGTCCTTTTGAAATGGAAGGGAGTGGAAGTAATGATGTGGTTGATAACCGATTTGGAGGAAGTAATGCTGTGGATGATGACCGATTTGGAGGAAGTAATGATGTGGGTGATGACCGATTTGGAGGAAGTAATGAAGCTGGAGAGAATCCTTCACTGTTTGCTCCTGTGAAAGAATTGAGTGAAGAAATGACATCTAATGAACACATGGAAAGTCCCCCAAGGAAGAATAATATGAGTAGTGATTCCAAGGTTAATATATCTATAGAAAAGTTTTCTACTCCAGAGAAAGTTAATGAAAAGAGAAAATCGGTTGACAAACCATATGGAAGTCATATATCGTACGAAGACGTAGTTAATGATGAGAGAAATGAGTTAGGGAGAAATACATTTGGAAATTTCTACAATGTGAAAGATTTTACCCAATTTAAGAAAAATAACTCACAAGATATAAGTAATAATAACACTTCTAACTTCATTAAAACTAAGCAGAATGGAGATAAGGATAAATTAAGAAATGGGGATAGTTTCAGTGGTAGTAATATGCATAAAGATAAGTTACACATGAGTGAACATAACCCTATTAGAAATTCGAAAATAAGTGACAACATCTCTCAGATGGTTCTTACATCTGGTACTACACTGAAAGACATAAAATCAGAAAACAGAACGACAAACTACTTACATTCGGGAAAAATCAACAGCTTGGAGATGAGGCAAAGGGGAGGAGGGGAACAAGTGGTTATTTCTCCATTTAATGCAAAAGTAGAGGAAAGCCTAGAAAAGAACCACGTGAGTAGTAGCAATGAGGACCTTTCCCCCTCAACAAATGGCATAACCCCTTTTAGAAAAAGCATTTCACCCGCAGCAAATCAGTTCACCTCACATGGGAAGAACCTCTCCCATTTTGCAGACAACTCGGTAACGCAAAGGGAGAAGCATTTCATCGGATACGTGGTAGAAATGTTAAAAAGCAGTTTGAAGAAAGAGGACGAAACATTTGACATGTTGAAGTCGGAGGCAAAAAGAATTAGTGACCTTTTCTCCGAACGGAGAGATTCCATAGACAAAATATGTAATAGGGTTAGCAAGTTGAGGGAAAGCGAGTTGGAAGAGACGGGAAAAGACACCACCTCTGCTGCAGACGAAACTTCCCAGGTGCACACCATGTTGCGCGCGATAAGCGAGCGAAACGGAAAGATAAAGGGACAGATGGAAGAAGTGGTTCGAGTAGTGGATGCATTGAAGAGAGTGAAGGAGAAAAACGAGGAAATCATTAATGCTTATAAAAATAGGGAACAGTCATTTTTACAGACAATTAAGGAAAGAAAAGAGAGAGAAGAATTTTGGAAAAAGGAAAGAGAAGAATTTTGGAAAAAGGAAAGAGAAGAATTTTGCAAAAAAGAAAAAAAATATAAAGAGTTAATTTTAAGCAAAGAAGAAAATATCCAAATGGAAAAAAAAAATTACGAAAAAGAATTGGACAGGATAAAAAAAGAAAAAAATGTAATGGAAGAAAAAATGAAGAATATGGAAATGGAAAGAAGGGAAGAAATAGAAATGTTGGAAAGGGAAAAAAAAGAATATGTAATTACGAATGTAGAATTGCAAGTTAAGAAAGTTAGAGAAGAATTAAAGGAAAAATATGAAGAAGATGTGATGAGAGAAGTAGAAAGAGTTAAACAAAATGCAGAAATTAGTTATAATACCAAATTAGAAAAATATAAAGAGAAGATAGAAAAGAATAAGAATGATTTTATTAACAGTATTATTATTGAGAAAAATAATGAAATCGAAAATTTTAGATGTAATATAGAATTAGAAAAATATGAAGAGATACACAAACTTAGAGAAAATAATGAAAAATTATTGCAAGAAAATCTAGATGCAGTTAGAGTACATCTTTTAGATGAACACAATAAAAAAATAGAAAGCTTAAGAGAAGAATACGAATTAATAAAAAATAAAGAAATAGAATCTATTAGAAGCGAAATGAGTAGAAAAAGTGAAGATTTTGAACAATTAGAAAAAGAACTAGAATTATTGAACGAAAAAAATAAAGATATTGAAAATGTGCAGAAACAGATGGAACTTCATCACAACGAAGAAGTAAACAAACTACGGGAAATTCTTCGAACAGAATATGAAGACAAAATGAAAGTACTCTACAATGAGAAGGAGCAGGAAGCGAGGGAAGGGGAAGCGCGGTTGACGCAGCAATACGAAGAAAAACTGATGCTGCTGGAGGAAAGGCAGCGACAGAGAGAGGAAGAAGTTCGTCTGAATGTTGAAGAACAGAAGGGAAAGGAAATCAAAGAATTGAATGACCAAATTGAGGAGTTACAAATCGAAGTTCAAATGTTGAGAAAGGCGAAGGACGATTTGGAAGTAAACTTGTCGTTGCTGATTGAAGAGAAGAAAAATGTACAGGAAAGAAACCAAACGTTGGAGGATAGTCTAAAAAACAGTGAAGACATTTACAACAAAAATATAAACATACTTGAGGAAGAGAAGGAAAAACTAGAAAAGGAAATAAAAAAAATTATACAAAATAATTTACAAGAGTCAGACAAAATTAGGGAAAACTTTGCAGAATTGTTGCAGGAAGAAATTAATAGAATCAAGACAGAATCAAGAGAGAAAGTAGATACATATATGAAAAAGTATACTGATATCAATGAACAGTATGAAACAATAAAGAAGGAGTATGGCGATTTGTTAGAAAAAGCAAACATGAAAAATAAAGATTTAACAGAGAAATATGAGGAAAATATACAAAAAATAAACGAATATGAGAATATGATTAAAACGTTAGAAAATCAAACAGAAGAAATTGTACAGAAAAAAATACAAGAATTGAATGAACAGTTTTATAAAGAAAAAGAAACATTAGATAGTGAAAAAATCAACTTAATCAAAAATTATGAACAAGTCAAGCAAGATAATATTAAAATGAAAGAACAGCTAGAACAAGAAATTACTACAACTGTTAAGGAGAATGAAAAAAGAAATTCACAAATTATAGCGACATATGAAGAGAAGGTGAAAGAATTACAAAACAGATGTGAAGATCTACTAAACGAATGTAACGAACTTAAGTGTAAAAACGACGAAATTATGGAAAACCTGTTTAAAGAAAAGGAATCAAAGGAAGAAAGCTTACAACATCTGAACAGTGTTAACAGTGAATTGAGTAGTAAAAATGAAGAGCTAAATGAAAATATAAACGATATTAAAAATGAGATGTCCCAATTACAAAATAAATACGAATTAGTATCAAAAGAAAATAACTTTTTAAAAAATGAAGAAAAGAAAAAACTAACCGATAAAATGACAAATCTTGAAAACATTAACAGAAATCTCATGCACGTAACGGAAAAAGAACGAGAACTCAACATAAAAAATGTACACATCATCAAATCTTTACAAGAACAAATTAATGAGCAAACAAAATTGTATAAGGAATATACGGATGAACTTAAGGGAGAAATAGACAAGTGGAAGGCAATTGCGGGTAACCAAACGGTCTCGGGAAAGTCCTCCTCAGAGAAATCACCCTTAGAAGATTCTGCATCAGACAATACACCAAGCACTGCTCTTGTAGAGGAAAACAAAAAGCTGAAACTACAGAACGAAGTTATAAGCACAAAAAGCGACACAATGTCAACCGTGCTAGATAATCTCACCAAAAGGCTGAGTTTTATAGAGTCAAAAATTAAGGAACACGATTACGGAGTTGATATTATTAAACAAGCGGATGATTTGCAGTTGCGCGGATTTGACTAACCCGCACGAGGAGTTAATTAAGTGGCTGCGTGGTGTGGAGTTAAGCTTAACATAAACGCAGACAAGAGCAAAACCGAGGAGTCGCCAGCGAGCGGTTGGGTAATCACATAAAAAATGCAACCACGGTTGTAGACACGCATTGGGCGCGCAAAAAATGGAAAATGCTGGTGAAAGAGAAATGGCCATAATGTGAGCACCCTTGTGCGACCATTCGATGTTCACCTCTCTTCCGTGCGTTGTGCGAGTGCACGAGATTGTTGAGGGGTAACACCGTCAGTCTGTGTGCACATCCGTTTCCTTTTCATTTGTGCAGCTGTCTCTACCAGTACTTCGAGCACTGTCTTCTCTAAATTTTTCATTATTATAAACTACTTTTCCACTTAACGGTTTTCTGCTCGTTTTCGTTTTCCGTTCGATTAATTGTTTACATATTTTCCTGCATCAACTTCTTGTATTTCTATGTCCTAAAAAAAAAAAGGTAATTTAATGGTTTTTGTTTGGTCTACATGAAACAGTTATTAAGATGGTTATCTCTCAGTGAGACATTTTTTTTTTTTTTTTTTGGAAAGGGTATTTCCTTTTCTAGTTGTTTACTTGATTTTCGCTATTTGACTTCTTTAATCGCCTGAACGGGCAAAAAAAAAAAAAAAAAAAAAAAAAAAATGAAAACAGCGTATATTTGATGCATGCGCCTGGATCATTTTTACATGACATATTTACATACCTTTTGTCTATGATCATCCATTCGAAGAAGGTCTTAATTCCCGTTTTTTCTTCTTCCTCGGACTATAGAGAGAAGGGTGGCAAAGGTCGACATGTGTGCGTTTTGTGTATGTACGTGCACATACATACGGATGTGCGTATATGTACTACATGGTGCATGCGTGTATACGCGGATATGTTCGTGCTCTGATTCTTACGTGAGATCTGTTGACTATATACTCGTATGTTGTCATCTTCTTAGAAATGAGGAAAATGTGCAACCCAAAGAGCTGTATCACTAAGACGAAAACCGCCCCGTTCAGCACAAACAGAGCGCACAGTGCAGTGTACAACAAAGCATCGCTCTGCAGTCCATAAAACTGAGGTGAAGGTAGTAAGGATGAAAGGGGAAAAAAAAAAAAAAAAAAAAGGGGGGGGAAAGGGTAAAATTATTAGCGAAAAGGAAAAGGTAAAATTCAATAAAAAGAGGGCTAGTTACAACTAGAGTTGTTCACAGTGAGCTAACGACTATTTCTTCTCACAAAGACTCAACAAGCGCTATTTGTACTCTCCGTTGTTATTACGTTTTTCCAGTGATCTCGCATAACATCATGCTTGATCGATAAGGTGAAAATGACTATGCAAAAGAGAAAGACGAAGCAGTGGAAAACGGTCAGCACGGATAGGAGTCCAACGAAATACCTGAACAATGTACAGGAAGTTCATGTAACAATGAGGAATCTCTCGCAGCATTTTCGCCCTCGTTTACATTCTCACGCAAGTTCATATTTTTTTTTTTTTTTTTTTTTTTGCTTTGCTATGCTTTAGCGGTGTGCCGATTTGTGACATTCCCTTTGGTTGTCTTACTTGTAGTTTTTCTTCCCTATGCAATTGTTTACCCACATACAATGGTGGTCAAAGACGGAGACACATTTATTGCAAACTTTGCAGTGTTTACTTTGAGCTTCTACATAACCACAGATGTCACATTCATACAGTCCTTTAATGTCATCTTCATGTGCAACTTTGTTAATATATTTAAATGATAAGGGATCTACAGGATTTATAGTTGTTACTATATATGACAAAATAAAAATAATAGTGATTAAAACTCCAAAAAAAAAATAAAATAAAATGAATATGGTATGTGTACTAAAGGCTGACAGTATAATTATTAACATGATTATAACTACAAATATGAGAAAAGACATTATTTGAAATATTTGTAGGGGAAGGGTAAAACCATTTTTACGCACAAACTGATCTGCTTCCTTAGACTTCGTGTCATCCCTAAAGGCAAATAATCGCCTATTCATTGTTGGAATGTGTTGGGACAACGTTGGGCAAACTGTAGGCATTGTGCTTACCAGGTGATGAAAACATAAAATGAGAAACTTAATTAGAGTGAAAAAGAGTGGACAAAACAGTCCATAATTGTGAATAATAATGTCTTTTTTTTTTTTTTTTTTTTTTTTTTTTTCCTTCGAATATTGCTTGTTTGTCTCTCATCTGCTCTGCATTGGCACTCGTAGTTATCATTTGACTTGTATTTTCAAAAATGGACATGCGTTAATCGAAATACATGACTCCATTGGTTACAAAAAGAAAAGAAGCAACGGAAAATGGGTTAAGTTGCATGGAGTGAACTCAGTCGAATTAAACAAATGCAATTTCGCAAATGGGGAAAATCGTACACAGCTGTTTACACTTACTGCGGTTGGTGATGAAAAAAATGTTTGATCACTACTGCATTGAGCGTGTATTTTCGGGAAGTGTTTTTTTGCGCAATATTGATCGGAGTTCTTTTGCCAAAAATACACACATTCTGCATCGCAAAAATGGCGCGACGAAAATTGAAGCAAAAACGATCGCAAAAGTGGGACAAAAAATGGACGCAAAGTTGGACACACAAATAGGAGCAAAAATGGACGTAAAAATAAAACTGAAAAATCAGCGTAAAAATAAAACTGAAAGGTGAACGTTTAAATAAAAATAAATGAATGCCAGAAAATAATAAACATTGGTAAAAAAAAAAAAAAAAAAAAAAAAAACATACACCAGAGGGATGAACGCAAAAATGCGAACATGTCCAAAAAAAAAAAAAAAAAAAAAAAAAAAGGGGGCGGGCCAAAAAAAAAAAAAAAAAAAAAAGAGGAGCCCAAATAAAGCAGTGTAAGGGGGAAAGAAAAAAGACGACGCATATATGAGAAACGTAAATGCGTAAAAGGGGGATTATGGAAAAAAACAGCGTAGCAAAACGTTTTCGTTTTGCTACTTCAGACACCTCTTGACACTGTAACTGAGCAACCGATGTACTAAAAGATGGAGTAATTTATTTACACCAAAGTGACCCAAAAAAACCTTTTCTGCCTTTCTGATTACGCAGGAGGGCACACATGAAAGAGGTACAACACCCATTCAACAGCATTCTCTTCCACTCAAAAGAAAAAAAAAAAAAAAAAAAAAGAAAGAGAAACCTCTTGCTTGCATTTGCAAAATGAACACCTCATTCGTGCAAAAAATTTTTCCACTTATGCACCTTCTCCCTTGGAAAAGTTAGCAAGGGTATTTTCCAAATCGTCGAGCGATTTCTCCATGCTATCGACCTTGTTTAGCAAACTGTTTGATAAGTTCTGCATTTTTCCCTTCAATTCGTTGAGCATATTTTCGACATACATTTCTACGTCATCAGTTTTTGAGTCCACATTGAAAGTATTGCTCACGTGTTGAGATTGATTATACTCCATGACATTTCTTTTACAAGATTCCATTGCACCTCCACTGTTGCTAAAGGGCTTGCAAAAGTTGTTTCCTTCTTCACTTACCCTACCTTCGCTGCCATTCATAGCCTCCTTGAAATTTATACTCCCCCTGTTGTTTAGCATCTTCGTCGCTGCTCTAGTGTAGTGGCTTGCTCTTCCTAATTTTTCTTGAGTACACTCCTCAGCCTTCTAACTCTCGTGACTTGCCAGGTCCTTCTTCCCTTTTTCTTATCGGCCTTGCAGGTGTTATAGCTCTGTACGCGGATAGGACACCAAAGCAAAGGGAAATAAACCCAAAAAACTTTTTATCACCAGATCCTTTCTTTGCTTGTAAAAATTTTAAAAAGGAGTAAACTGACACACTTCCAAGTATTACAGTCCCAGTAACACGGCAGAAAATGCAATCATCCGCATTTCCCTTCAGCGATATGTTCATAGCCCCTTCTTACTTTTTATTTTTTATTTTCCTTTTCTTGGAATTCCCCTTACAAAGTGCATATCACTTCGCTAAGAAACGAATGCGGAAACATCAAATATATACGAATGTTGTGTAAACAATCACCAAATTGTAAATTAAGAAATCTTTGTACACTTGCAAGAAATTAAAAATACTGAACATACTTAAACACAAATGTTAAGGAAAGAAGAAAGAGTAAAATGTTTTATACCCACTTTCAATCTTCCGTTTGATACTCATTTTTTTTTTCTTTTTCTTTTTCCATAAAAATTGACAGCTCTCATTGGAGTGCTTCTTCATCACAGCAAGGGCAATAATTATCACAAATGGGTATGGAAATACGTGCAAAATAAAAAAAAAAAAAAAAAAAAAAAAAAAAAAAAAGAAAAAAAATTTGGGTAAAATAAGCTAAATAATGGCACAGTTTTTTTTTTTTTTTTTTTTTTTTTCCCGTTCTTTTATGACTACTGGGAAAAAGGCAACAGTGAAAAGAGTGAAGAAAAATAATTTCCATTTTTAGGTATGTGCAGCAACGAAAAGGAAAAATATATGTATTATATATACATGTACATATATGTGTCATAATAAACGTTTCAGTTTATGGCCCTCTTTGTCACACTCCTCCATGGGCATATTTCCATATGCGTCTACTGTAGCATCCTTCCCGCATAGCCCCTAGACACGTGTGCATACATATTCGTGTGTGTGCTTGAAGCATAAACACCCACAAATTGTATTCAACAGGCATGTACATACACAATTTTTTTTTTTTTTTTTTTTTTTTTTTTTCTCTCGATGTGTGGAGTTATCCTACTCATTACATCTCCTGAAAAAGGAATTTCATAACACTGAACTCTAATTAAAATGAATAAGGACACGAATGTGCTAAAATAAGAAAATGAAATAAAATAAGCATTTGCTTTTTTTTTCTTTTTCTCAATTAATTTAATTTTCATTTTAACTGTTTTACTTTTTCTCATTGTGTACCAAAAAAAAAAAAAAAAAAAAAACGGCACACACGAATTTTTTCTTCTATACTTTTGGCATTCAATTGTTTACCCACACATTTATTGGTTGATAAGGCGAAGAGTGTACTAGTTCTCTCTTCCGTCTGCTTATCCTTCTACCCTTTCATTATTTTGTTTTTCTTTTAATATTTGTTTGACTTAAGCGATAAGTAGCAACGCTTCTTTCTGTGGAAATTACATTTATGCAATTTTTTTTTTTTTTTTTTTTACAGAATTGTAAGCACTTAACTTTGGTCACATGTTTAGTGGTCTTTGTTAATTTTTTTTTGCACTTATCCTTTTTGTACGGCAGTGTCTATACATGTGCATGTTTATGTAAGCACGTTTAACCACTGCACCGTAGTTTATGTTGTTGCAACTTTTTTTTTTTTTTTTTTTTTGTCTCCTTTGCGTAACTAAAGTCAAACTTGTTTCTGTTTGTCCTTCCTGTTTCGTATATTTCAATTTTTTTTTATTATCATCTGAACATTTCACCTGCTCGTTCAGCTTCTTCCTTTTTGTTAGCAACTTTTTACTTGGTAGCACAACTTTTTCCACTTTTCTACAGACATCATTTTCTTTCCCTTTGTACTTTTCTTTCCCCCTTTGTAAATTTTTGAAAGTGCTTTTTTTTTTTTTTTTCCCCCATATAAGGTATACTTTGGTTTGCTTAACACAGTGTTGCCCTTACCTGCGAGAAAAAAAGTGTCTACGCACAGTCACACACGAAACTAAACACCTTGGTGTTACAAAAAATTGTACATACTTAAAAAATTACAAAAATTAGTTGGAAAATACTAAAGAATAATAAAAAAGCGGAGAAACAAAATTGCAACATACCCTAGTTGAAGTGCAAAAAAAAAAAAAAAAAAAAGGAGCAAGAGGAAAAGGACGAAATAACGAAAGAAAATGTGGATCGAAAAGGATACTGGGGAAAATCATAAACATGGAGGTGCATTGATCAAACAGGTGGACAATGGCATTGAGACGTTGAAAAGGAGTAACTGCGTTTTGGGTAGCCGAAGTTTAAGTATTTTGTCCGAGTCTATGAAGCGAAATGGTAAGGAAAAGTATGAAAAGTACGATAAAAATGAATTTTCAAAAAGTAAGGAGAAAAAAAATGAAATGAAAACAACGTGGAGTGAGACTACCATTATGCCAGTATTTTTCAAAGAAGGATTACTCTCAACCAGGGGCATAAATGAATCTATAAGTCCGAATGGTCAAAATGTACACAACGAGAGACAGTTGGAAGGGACAACTCGTTTTGGAGCAAACGAAATGGGAGATAATATCACGCAGGGAAGCATCTCCCGTGGGAATAACATCACCCGAGGTAGTGTTTTAGATACAAATATCCATCACCAAGTAGGATCTTCCTTCGAATCGAAAGATGCAAGGATGATGAGAAGAGAAGAGGCAAAGGAACAAGCACAAATATGGAACGAAGCGAAAAATAAGACTTCTTTTAATTTAAACGGAACGAGTTACAGAAACACACAATACTTAAACAGTTCTGTGTATAATGATAGTATGGTTAATAATAAGACAGCTTTTTGCCAAGACTACGCAAATGTAAAAAGCGACCACACGCAGAATGAGATCGAACAGAGACACGAAATCAAGAGAGATAAGACGACAGGGAATGCGGCGTGGGAAATGTCCTACTTGGAAAAGGAAGGCAAGAATGATGAAACAAACAGGGGAAAGCACGACAACATAGATAATGACTTACCTAGTGACAAACAACATCCTGATTCACGTATAGAAAGGAAGAGAGATATTAACGGTACTAAGGATTTCATCCGAAGGGAAGTACTGAGTATTGTGAGGAGCACCGCACGTAGACATTTGCCCAGTACTGTAGATATAAATGTTCAGAAGGTTATCGAAAAAAATATAATGAACTATGTAGAAAACAATTTATTGTGTATAATAGAAAAAAATGTAAATGATTTGAGTAAAAGTTATATACATGAAAAGGTAAATGATAATTTTAAACATGAAATAAAGAAACATATTGATGTTGTGTGTAAAGATATTGAAAAAAATGTACATAAGAATATAAATATGGAAATAAAAAATAATATAGAAAATATATATATTAAGGTTAATAAAAATATTGATACTTTATTAAAAACAAAATTTATAAAAAATGTTAATAGTGATATTAAAAATGATGTTTTAAAAAATGTTAATAGTGATATTAAAAATAATGTTTTAAAAAATGTAAATGAAGAATTAAAAAAAAAAATAAATTTGGCTAGTAAAAAAATTAATAATATAGCTAATGAAAATATACAAAACGAGCTAGCCAAAAATATAAATAAATTAAATAAAAATATTAACGAAAATATGGAAAAAGAAATTAAAAAAAATATTTTTATTTTAAATAGAAATATTGATGAATATCTTAGTGATAATATTGAAAAAAGTACACACACAATTCTTAAAAATGTAAGCGAAAATTTAACAGAAGAAATAAAAAATAATGTTACTATAATGGAAAAGAATATTAATATGCACTTTCATGAAAATGTAATAGAACGGGACTTTAGAAGAATTATTGCACAATGGGATCCATACCCTAACGATGACTTGAAAGGGGTCATCGAAAAAGCTCAAGAAGGCATGCATAAGGCAGTGCAACAGAGTGTTCGGGAGAGCGTTCGGGAGAGCGTTCGGGAGAGCATATCAACCGGAATGCAGAGCAACATGGATGTCGTTAATATGTCCATTTCGGAACATTTACGAGAGCAATTTCAGACAAATATGAGCGCGTTCAGCACTACGTTCGAGGCAAATCTGAGAGAGCAAATCGAAACGAACTTCACCAGTTTGAGGATAATGGACACCATTAGGAAGAAAGAAAGCACAGAAGAAATCATAGACAAAATGAACTCACTCCGGGATAGCTTTAACTCGACCTTGCACGAGAAGATGGAGGAAAACCAGAGGAAGGTGCAGCAGAGTTTGCAGCAGAGTTTGCAGCAGAGCTTGCAGCAGAGCGGTGAGAAGTACGAGCAGAGTGTCGCCAGTTTGAACAACTGTGTCGGCGAACTGGTGAAGGATCAGGCGATGCTCGCGAGCACATTCCAGAAAGAAGTGAAAGCTTTGAAAAGCGAAAAAGCTAGTGGAAATAAGGATATGAGCGAAATTGTGAAGTGTTGCTTGAACTCATTTCAGAAAAAAATTGCAGATTCTGTTGAAGGTAATACCGCATCTATGATAAGCATAAACGAATATATTACGAAAGCGTTGAGTGAAAATTCGGGAAAAATCAATAAGACTATATACAAAGCAATAGAATGGTGTGAAAAGAGCATTTCCGAAAAAGTGCATGAAGAAAAAGAGCAAGTAATTTACCATTTTGGTGAAGTAGTTAATGGTAACATGAAACAAGCCGCCAACCATATGAGTAACTTTTTTGATGATCATGTATATAAAATGACACAAACTGTCAATGGGTTAGCTAGCGAAGTAGCGAAAAAAAGTATTGAAAATACAAACATAGTACAACACATAAACGAAATGAAAAATGCTTTTAAACATATGCACATGCAAAATAATGACAATGTAAATAAAATAAATGAAGAGATAAGAAAAAGTAGTGAACAAATTATCAATGTCTTATTAGGAAAAATAGAAAAGGAAAATATATATTATCGATCCTTTAGTGAAAAGGCTCTTTCGAACATCTATGATGCTATTGTAAAGTATCAAACGACATATGCACATCTCCATAAATATATAATAGAAAAGGATGAAAAAGTAGTGATGCATCTAGAAAATATGCACAGTCAGATTCATTTCAAAATTAAGCAGATGACTTTTCATCTTCTTAACGAACTTGAAAATAAGATCAA
This sequence comes from Plasmodium ovale wallikeri, assembly GCA_900088485.1. NCBI lineage: Eukaryota > Apicomplexa > Aconoidasida > Haemosporida > Plasmodiidae > Plasmodium > Plasmodium ovale. The sequence goes on along the minus strand of FLRD01000080.1, from coordinate 30,440 downwards.
TCAAACAATTAACAAGGATATATGTTGTAAGAAGAAATGGCCTGACGCTAGAAGGAGCAAAATTAATTGTACACATCTCCTACCACAATATAGTGTACATATGCAGAAATTCCAATCCAAATGGTATACCAAATTGAGAAGAAAAAACAAGCATGCAACTCGTAAGGGGGTAGCACAAAATTATGAAGCACAGGTAGAACTAAAACACCAATTTCATGTCAATAAAAGGGAGAATATAAACAAATGGTTTTCAAAAGACTTTAAGGGGAGAAGAGAACCTGTGTATGTTATAAACTATTTGAAGAACGGGAAAAACGATCTCATAGAGGTTGTGGACAGTTTTAGGGGAAGGAAAACCAGGAGAGTGTGTCTCTGAGCATTTATTTGCACATGCACCCTGTGGGTCCTTATATATATATATGTATATATATATATACTTACGTCCGCGCAGCAAGGGCAATTGTATTTAGAGCGATCGTCCCATCCATGTAGTAGGGACCACTTCGCGTACAGTCTTGCACAACTCAATTTTTGTTTTTTCCTGCGCCTCTACGCATATACATGCACAGGTTTGCCGTCAAAAATGGTGACGATGCGGAATTATTTTTTGACGTGCTATTTTTTGACGTGCCATTTGTTTGTGCCATTTTTTGTGCCATTTTTTGTGCCATTTGTTTGGGCCATTTGTTTGGGCCATTTGTTTGGGCCATTTGTTTGGGCCATTTGTTTGGGCCATTTGTTTGGGCCATTTGTTTGTGTTATTTTTTTATTATTATTATTTTTTTTTTTAAATATCCTTACGTAGAAGTTTTTCATTCCAGTGTTCTTTTTTGCGAGGTGAAAAAAAGACAAAATATTAAAACTAAAAGACTTGCAAAAAAAAAAAAAAAAAAAAAAAAAAAAAAAAAAAATGACATTTTAGAGACATCTACGCATAATATCTAATTTTCAATGACGTCTGAAACGGAAAAGGAGACACAAATACGAATCTTCATTTTGATAACGTGAATTGTTACAGTTTCAGGTAAACTAGTTTATCCGTTTTCACGTTTGTGCAATGTATTTTACGAGTAAAAAAGTTGAGCATATTTCAAACTTATCACAATAGTGTGTTAGGTACTTTGGAAAGGGAAGTTCTAAGTGCCTACGAAAAAAAAAAAAAGGGGTATGGAAAAGGGATACGTTAGAGTTTTTAATTTTTTGGGAAAACTCTTTGACGTTATCTACGCCGTTTTGGCGGTTTGGGAATATCCTTTGTAAAAGCCAAGGAGCAAAGGTGCATCCATTGCTACCCTTCCTTTTCAACGTGCTTTCACAGTAGCGTAAGGCCGCATGACCGTATGTTCATATGACTTCATGACTGTATGACCGCATGACCGTATGGTCATATGGCTTCATGACTGTATGGCCGCATGACCGTATGTTCATATGACTTCATGACTGTATGGACACATGACCGTATGGTCATATGGCTTCATGACTGTATGACCGCATGACCGTATGACCATGCCCCCAAGCCGCGTAAAAACACCCGGCTTTGCGTTAAAATGGGGAAGGCGCTTTCTTTTTTAAAATTTGTCCATGGAGAATTTTCTCTGAGCGGGTTTGTGCTACTAGTAGTTTTCAACATATCATTCATCCTTCTCTGTGCGTACGTGGTCAGGTAACCGTCTCTTTACAGGGATCGACGTATCCATGTTGCTTACATCGTTTCTACCGCTGTTTTTTCATTCGTTTTTCTATATAATCGCTATATGGTTATATTCCCATTTTTTCTCCCATCTTTCCCCCTCATGTTTGAACATTAGATATGCGAAAAAGGCAGAGAATGAAGAGAAGACAGGACATACAAAAATAGGTAGTTCTAAATGTAATCCGAAAGATAAATTATTTTTCGGAAATAAAAACAACTCAAATAACAAGACATATTTGAACGAAATAAACGGGAGTGATGTCGACACATGTGAGATGAGCAATGAGAGTGAAGAAAGCGATGTGTGTAATTGTAGTGCACTTTCCAAGACAGAGAGAAAAAAAATAAGATATTATGTTAAGTTAAATGAAGGGCTCGACGATATAAAAGAGGAATTACTCATCATAGACAGGGAACTTAGGAAACTTCTGCGTAAGGAAGAAAATTGCGAATGGGACTACTACCCTGGCGAAGTAAACGGACAAGCAAGCGGAAATGAACCCGTAGATGCGCATAGACATGCAAATGACCTTCCGAATGAAGGATACCCCACGAGTGACAACAAACATGGAGCAAAATCCCTTACCCCCTTTATTAACTCGAAAAATAGTAGGGTCGAAAAAAACAAAGCAAGGAGTGAACATTCAAAAAGCTCAGGTGACAATTTGTTAGATGAGTTAAAAATGTATGGAATAATAAAAAAAAATAAAAAAATTATTAATGTTCCTAGTAATAAAATGGAATCTATCAATGTAGAGTGTAACAACGATGAGGAGGATTCAGATCAGTCATTTATATCGACACATGTTAATGACAAGTTCGAAGGAACGTCGCAGAATCGGGTAGAAGGGGGAAATATGTCTCATCAAAGCGAAATATGTACCAACAGTGATGAAATTGATATCGTAGATGAAAGCACAGAACACGGAAAGGGGGGAACATATAGCGAAAAAGAAACTGCCCCAATGAGGGAATCTACTCAAGAGAGAGAAAATGAATGTAGACAGTCTCGCACACTCTCGGAAAGTGACGCAAGAAATCAGGGAAGAAACTCCGTAAATAACAGTCAGCAAAATAGTCCTGCAAAAGATTCAAAGAGAAATACTATTCTGGAAAAAAACTGCGAGAAAGATGAAGATGCGAATGATGACAAAAAGAAGAGAAAAGATTATTCCCTGATGAGATTTATGCGTAATTTATTTTGGAGTAATAGAAAGAGCGCTCAGGCGGAAGTGATAGAAGGCGGAGAAGTGGCAAATGGGGGAGAAGTGGAAAATGGGGGAGAAGTGGCAAATGGGGGAGAAGTGGAAAATGGGGGAGAAGTGGCAAATGGGGGAGAAGAAAACAGTGAACTAAGCACTTTCCGTTTGAAAACAATGAAACATATCCCTTCTCTACAGGAAAAAAATTATAGCTTGTCGAAAAATAGAAGCACATCAAACAGCAGTGTATACGAAGACTTAAAAAATGTTTCTGACTCTGAAATGAAGAATGACACATTTTTTTCTACCAAGAGTAAACATGCGAAAAAAGACATTCTCCGTGAGAATAGTGAAGCTATATATGGTAGCACCAAACCTGATAGTTTAAATAATGATAGAATCATCACAAAGAAACGAATAAGCGACGTTAAAAATTTGGGAGATGGTAGTATAACACATGGATACGCTGTTACAGAGAGTGGCGGTGGAAGGAACAGCACACAGACAGACGTAGGTGACTCAAACGGAAAAAAGAGTGGTGATGTACACGAAGGGGATACCTACAGAAGAAAGAGTGAGAAGATAGATGCAGAGGATGCAAACAGGAGAAAGAGTGGACAGGTAGATACAGAAAATGCGAATAGAAGAAGGGGTAGTAATGTATATGCAGAGGACGCAGACAGGAGAAAGAGTAGTCAGGTAGACGCGGAGGACGCGAACAGGAGGGAGAGTGGACATGTAGATGCAGAAGAAGCGAACAGGAGAAAGAATAGTCAGGTAGATGCAGAAGAAGCGAACAGGAGAAAGAATAATCAGGTAGATTCAGAAGAGGCGAATATGAGAATGAGTGGACAGGTAGATGCAGAAGAAGCGAACAGGAGAAAGAATAATCAGGTAGATTCAGAAGAGGCGAATATGAGAATGAGTGAACAGGTAGATGCAAAGGATGCTCACAGGAAAAAGAGCAATCATATAGATACAGAAAATGCGAATGGAAGAAAGAGTAGTAATGTGTATACAGAGGACGCGAACGGGAGAAAGAGTAGACAGGTAGACATGGAGGACGCAAACAGGAGAACGAGTGGACAGGTAGATTCAGAAGAGGCGAATGGGAGAGAGAGTGGACAGGTAAACGCGGAGGACGCAAACAGGAGAGAGAGTGGACAGGTAGATGCAGAAGAGGCGAACAGGAGAGAGAGTGGACAGGTAAACGCGAAGGGCGCAAAGAGGAGAGAGAGTGGACAGGTAGATGCAGAAGAAGCGAACAGGAGAAAGAGTAGTCAGGTAGACGCGGAGGACGCAAACAGGAGAGAGAGTGGACAGGTAGACGCAGAGGACGCAAACAGGAGAGAGAGTGGACAGGTAGGTGTAGAGGATAAAAACAGGAGAAAGAGTGGACATGCAGATGCAGAAGAAGCGAACGGGAGAAAGAGTAGTCAGGTAAACGCAGAGGACGCAAACAGGAGAGAGAGTAGACAGGAAAACGCGGAGGACGCAAACAGGAGAGAGAGTGGACAGGTAGGTGTAGGGGATGAAAACAGGAGAAAGAGTGGACATGCAGATGCAGAAGAAGGGAACGGGAGAAAGAGTAGTCAGGTAGACGCGGAGGAAGCAAACAGGAGAGAGAGTGGACAGGTAGATACAGAAAATGCGAATAGAAGAAAGAGTAGTAATGTATATGCAGAGGACGCGAACAGGAGAAAGAGCAATAATATCGATGCAAGGGATAGTAGCAGGAAAAAGAGCGATAGTGTAGGTGTATGGGACACTATCAAGAGAAAGAGCGATAATATAGATGCATGGGATGGAAATAGAAAAAATAGTGGACTGGTAAATGCAGGGGATGAGAACAGGAGAAAGAACGATAATGTAGATGCGTGGGGTGAAAATAGGAAAAATAGTGGACAGGTAGATGCGGAGGATGCAAACAGGAGAAAGAGCGGTAATATAAATGTATGGGACACTGGCAGGAGAAAGAGCGGACAGGTAGATTCAGAAGAGGCGAACAGGAGAATGAGTGAACAGGTATATGCAAAGGATGCTCACAGGAAAAAGAGCGATCATATAGATACAGAAAATGCGAATGGAAGAAATAGTAATGTGTATACAGAGGATGCGAACGGGAGAAAGAGTAGTAATGTGTATGCAGAGTATGCGAATGGGAGAAAGAGTAGTCAGGTAGACGCGGAGGACGCAAACAGGAGAAAGAGTGGACAGGTAGATGCAAAGGATGCTCACAGGAAAAAGAGTGGACAGGTAAATGCGGAGTACGGAAACAGGAGAAAGAATTATCATGTAAATGCGTGGGGTGAAAATAGGAAAAATAGTGGACAGGTAGATGCGGAGGATGAAAACAGGAGAAAGAGCGGCAATGTAGATTTATGGAACACTAACAGAAAAGAGAACAAACGCGCATATGCAGATGATGAGGACAGGAAAAACAATGGACAGGTAGATGCAAGGGATACTAACATGAGAAAGAGCGATAATGTAGATGCATGGGATGAAAATAGGAAAAATAGTGGACAGGTAGATGCACAGGATGCTCACAGGAGAAAAAGCGATAATGTAGATGCATGGAATATTAACATGAGGAAGAGTGAACAAGTAGACCCAGAGGATGATAATAGGAGAAATAGTAGACAGATAGACGCGAAGGACGCAAAATGGAGAAATAGCGGACAAATAGACGCGGAAGGCGCAAACAGGAGAAAGATTGGACAGGTAGATGCACAGGGCGCTCACAGGAGAAAGAGTGGACAGGTAGATGTAGAGGATGCGAACAGGAGAATGAGTGGACAGGTAGATATAGAGGATGCGAACAGGAGAATGAGTGGACAGGTAGATGCAGAAGAAGCGAACAGGAGAATGAGTGGACGGGTAGACGCACAGGGTGACTACAGGAGAAAGAGCGAACTAGTAGATACATGGAAAACTAACATGAGGAAGAGTGAACAAGTAATCCCAGAGGATGATAACAGGAGAAAGAGTAGACAGATAGACGCAAAGGACGCAAAATGGGGAAATAGCGGACAAATAGACGCGGAAGACGCAAACAGGAGAAAGATTGGACACATAGATGCAGAAGAAGCGAACAGGAGAATGAGTGGACATGTAGATACAGAAGAATCGAACTGGAGAAAGAGCGATCATATAGATGCATGGAATACTAACAGGAGAAAGAGTGAACTAATAGATGCATGGAATACTAACAGGAGAAAGAGTGGGAAGGTAGATGCAGGATATACTGACAGGAGAAAGAGAGGACAGGTAGATGCACAGGGTGCTCACAGGAGAATGAGTGGACATGTAGATGTAGAGGATGCAAGCAAGAGAATGAGTAGACAGGTAGATGCAGAAGAAGCGAACAGGAGAAAGAGTGGACAGGTAGATGCAGGGGATAGTAGGAGGAAAAAGAGCGATCGTTTAGGTGTATGGGACACTATCAAGAGAAAGAGCGATAATGTAGATGCATGGGATAAAAACAGGAAAAATAGTGGACAAGTAGATGAAGAGAATGAGAAAATAAGTGGACAAGCAGATGCAAGGGATACTAACATAAGGAAGAGTAGACTTGTAAATGCACGGGATATTAACATGAGAATGAGTGGACAGGTAGATGAAGAGGATAAAAACAGGAGAGAGAGTGGACAGGTAGATACATGGAATACTAACATGAGGAAGAGTGAACAAGTAGATGCAGTGGATAAAAACATGAGAATGAGTGGACAGGTAGATGCAAAAGATGATAACATGAGAAAGAGTGGACAGATAGATACATGGAATACTAACACGAGGAAGAGTGAACAAGTAGATGCAGTGGATAAAAACATGAAAATGAGTGGACAGGTAGATGCAGAGGATAAAAACAGAAGAAAGAGTGGACAGGTAGATGCAAAAGATGATAACATGAGAAAGAGAGGGCAGATAGATGCAGAGGATAAAAATAGGAGAAAGAGTGGACAGGTAGATACATGGAATACTAACAGGAGAATGAGTGAACCGGTAGATGCAGAGGATAAAAACAGGAGAATGAGTGGACAGGTAGATGCAAGGGATACTAACATGAGAATGAGTGAACCGGTAGATGCAGAGGATAAAAACAGGAGAATGAGTGAACCGGTAGATGCAAGGGATACTAACATGAGAAAGAGTGAACCGGTAGATGCAAGGGATACTAACATGAGAAAGAGTGAACCGGTAGATGCAGAGGATAAAAACAGGAGACAGAGCAAAAATATCGATTCTCACAAGGCTAATAAAACGCAGAAGATAAGTAAAAACACAAGTGAGGATAATAAAAAATATAGCACAAATGGTCAGTTGGGCGAAAATTATAACATAGACGACGTAAATGAAAGAAAGAATGAGCATTTTCGTAAATGTAGTAAAAATATGAACACAAGTAATTATGGCCAGGTGGATGAATGTAAAGTAGAGCAAATTGAATGGGTCAACTTATACGAAGTAAATAAAACGAAAGAATATAAAGAGAAAGAAAAGAACGAAATAGAAAGAGAGTATATTAGTAAAACAACTGATAATACAAATGGTAACGAAAGTTCAAAGGGTGACTTATACATAAATAACCCAAGCATTGCATTGGGCGAAAACACATCTTGTAAATATTTAAGTGCAATCAATTCTGGAACCAGTTTAAATGAAGGCTATTCAGAGGTACTCAATGTAAACAGTTCGAATGATGCAAGCGTAGACAATTTAATCAACGGTTTCAATGAAAATAGCGCAAAGAAAAACTCGAATATGGACATATCAGGTGAAAATTTAAACGAAAACAATGCAAATAAGGACTCCCGCATTAACATGGCAAGCAAAGATTTAAATGAGAGGAACGAAAAGGATAACGCGTACATTAGCGTTTTAGACAATGTTTTAGAAGTACACTGTGTAAAGAACTCTTGCATGAACACTTCAGATAAAGCATTATGTGAAAATAATGCAAGGAAGATTTTGCATATTAATACACCAGAGGAAAACGTAATTGAAAACTATGAAAAGAGGGATTCGTATATTAACAGATCAGTTGAAAATTTAAACGAAAATGGTAAAAAGAAGGATTCGCATATTTGCAGCTCAGAAAACGAGTTAAGGGAAAACAAGGAGAAGAAAAATTCGCAAAGCATCGATTCAGAAAATGTTTTAGCTGAAAAATTATCAAAGCATTCTTACATTAGAGGTTCAGAAAGTGTTCTGAATGAAAAATTTTCAAACGGAGACTTTTATTTTAACAGTTCATGCAAAAAATTAAATGAAAACAGTGCAAAGAAAAATTCGTTCATTAGTGCTTCAAAAAACTCTTTAGGGAAAAACACTTCAAGGAAGAGCTCGTATATTAATAGTTCAGGTATAATTCTTAATGAAAAGACATCAAAGGATTCGTATATTAATTGTTCAGGCGATACTTCAAATGAAAACAGTTCGAAAAGCGGAATAAATGAGAAAAATTCAAAAAAGGAATCTTACATGAACAGTTCAGAAAATGCTCAGATGGAAAATAGCTCAAACAGACACTCTTATGTTAACAGTACAGGAGAAATTTTAAATGAAAACCGTGCAAAGAAGAGCTGGTGTTCGAACAATGCGGGAAAAAGGTTAAACGAGAAAAACTTAAAGAAGAATTCTTATACAAACAGTATAGACAACTCTTCAAATGAAGAAATTTCTAAGAAGAGTTCTTACGTGAACAGTTCGGATAGCAATTTAAGCGAAAACAGTGCAAAGAATGGTTTGTATATTAACAATTCAGGTAAAGATTTAAGTAACAAGAATTCATGGAAACATTCGTATATTACCGGTTCAGGAAAAATTTTAAACGAAAATGGTGGAAAGAAGGACTCGTATGTGTGCATCTCAGACAACGGGTTAAGTGAAAACATCTCGAAGAAAGATTCTTACCGAAACAGTTCAGATGACACTTCACATGAAAACATTTCAATGAAGGACGTGTATATGAACAGTACATGTAAAGACTTAAATGTAAGAAGTTCAAAGAAATATTCGCACCTTAACAGTTCAGGAAAATTTTTAAATGAAAATAGGGAAAACAACTCGTACATTAGCGCTTCAAACAACGCTCTGGAGAAAAACAGTTCAAGGAAGAGCTCGAATATTAACAGTTTGGAAGGCGAAATAAATGAAAACAACTCGAATAGGTATTCATGCATTAGTGGTTCAGAAAATGTTCTGAGCGAAAAGGGCTCAAAGAAGAATTCGTATATTAACAGTTCAGGCAAAAATTTAAACGAACATGGTGAAAAGAAGGAGTCGCATATCTGCAGCTCAGACAACGAGTTAAGTGAAAATATATCGAAGGAAGATTCTTACCTTAACAATTCAAAAAAGGAAATGGATATTAACAGTACAGACAACGCTTTAAGGGAAAGCAGCCCAAAGAGGGATCCGTGTATTAGTGGTTCAGAAAATGTTTCGAATGAAAACAGTGAGAAGAGGGATTCCTACATTAGCGATTCAGACAATACGTCAAACGGAAACAAACCGTCAAAAGATTCTCACCGGAACAATTCAGACAGTACTTTAAGTAGAAGAAGCTCCACGAAAGATTCTAAGCTGATCAGTTCAGAAACTAAATTAAATAAAGAAAGCGAAAAGAAAAATTCCTACATTAATGGTTCAAAAAAAAGTATAAATGAAAAAATATCAGAGCGAAATTCATACATTAACGATTCAGAAAATGTTTCCAATGAAAACAGTGAAAATAGGAATTCCTACATAAATAGTTCAGGCAGTAGTTTAAACGCAAAAATTTCCAATACATATTCTTACATTAACGGTTCAGAGAATAATTTAGAAGTAAATAACCCAAAGAACAAGCGAGTTAGTGGTTTAGAAAACGTTTTATGTAAAAAAAGTTCAGAGGACTCTTGCATTAACAGCTCAGACAAAAAGCTAAATGCAAATAACTCTAAGTTCTTGTATGTGAACAGTTCAGATGATTCCTTACCTGAAAAGATTTTTAAGGATATAAGTATTAGTGGTCCGAACAACTGCTTAAGTGAAAACACTACAAAGAAGGGTGCGTTCCTTAACAATTCAGACAAAGCTTCAAATGAGGACAGTAGCAAGGAAGAATCCCGCATTAACAGCTCAGGAGGCGCTTCAAATGAGGACATGAACAAGGAAGAATCACACACTAACAGCTCAGGAGGCGCTTCAAATGAGAACAGTAGCAAGGAAGAATCACACACTAACAGCTCAGGAAGAACTTCAAATGAGGACAGGAGCAAGGAAGAATCCAACATTAACAGCTCAGGAGGAAATTCAAATGAGAACAGTAGCAAGGAAGAATTACACACTAACAGCTCAGGAGGTGCTTCAAATGAGAACAGTAGCAAGGAAGAATCACACACTAACAGCTCAGGAGGAAATTCAAATGAGGACAGGAGCAAGGAAGAATCACACATTAACAGCTCAGGAGGAACTTCAAATGAGAACAGGAGTAAGGAAGAATCACGCCATAACCTTTCAGGCAATACTTCAAATGAGAAAAATACAGAGTTCGCAGATGCGAACAATTCAATGGATTTACCTGCAAACAATCAAAATAAGGTAGAAGGCTACGACACAGCTAGGAAAAGCCCAAAGCAAATCAAAAAGCTAAGAGAATTTTTTGTAAGCGGGAATGATAATGTAGACGTGTTAGACGATGCTACAAATAATGTTAGTACAAGTTTAAGGGAAAAAATTCCAAATGTAGATGAAAATAAAAAATTCCAAATGTATGATTTTAAAAACCTGAAGGAAAAATATAAACATCAGATAAATATGAAAGAGAATGAATTAATACAATTGCAAAATAATTTAAAAGAAGAATTTAAACAGCTAAATGAGATACGAAAAAGGGAAAACAGTAGTTTAAAAAATAAATACGATAATACTACTATAAATGTAGTAGGTAAAGAACACAAGGAAAACACAATTAACAAAAATATACCTGTGGGTTCTGACGTGAAGAATGTATTAATAAGGAAAATGAAAATGGGGGATAAAGAAGCAAACGAAGATAAAAAAGAAAAGGAAAAAATAATTGAATATGCAAAGCATAACACTAACGCGGACGTGATGAATGTAACGCGACAAGAGGCACGCATGCACGAATGTGCGTGTGCACGGACTAAAGCACTTTCAGAGTATGTACACGCATCAATATGTACACCTTTTCCACGCATATTACATTCGCTATTTTATTTTCCCTTTAGTTTTCGACTGAAATGAATAACAGGGAGTTGGCGAAGCTCAAAAAGTGGAAGGTACAAATTTGTCTGTATTAGAGCCATAAACACATGGATACGTCCATTTGTTCACCCTGTCGTGTGGTTACATCGTTGTACACACACACACACACACACACCATCACACCGTGGCAATACCACATACGCGTCTGCACACATTCATACAAATTTCTCCCTTGCGTAGTCTCACATGCTATCGAAGAAGTACGAAGATGACTGGCTTTCATCCGACGTCCTTTTATCCTGTTTTTTGAATTTCATAAAGCTGAAAAAGTACGTGAATATAACTGAGCTATCCGTTAAATTTCAGACAACTACGGAGGTGAGAAAAAAAAGATAAATAGCCAAAAAAATATGATCCCTCTGTTTTTTGTAAACTATTTATCATGCATATGCGTGTGAATAGGTCCATACATACGAATGCGCACATGCACGAATGCACGCAGGATATTCGGGAAAAGCTGGAAGAACTGGAAGAGCAAGACATGATCAATGGCGTTTTAGATGAAAAGGGAAACTACATATATTTGTCCCAGGAGGAAATCAACAAATTATGTTTCGAAATACAGACAAAAGGGAAAGTTAACACTCATGAAGATTTTGTAAATATCTGCAACAAAGTCATATCGTTAAGCATTAATGACAAGGTTATCCAATTCGTTTTTTTGTGTGTTTAATTTTATATAAAATCTTCTTATAATATAAAAAAATTAAAAATTTCCCTAAACGATTCACATTATGTATGTATTTGTGTGTGCAGGACATGGAAAAATTAAAAGAAGAGGAAGAAAAAATTGTTAAAGCCAAAACGGAAATATTCTGATTTTTTTTTTTTTTTTTTCTTTTTTCCTTTAATATTCCACCTGAACGTTCAGGCGATACGGGAAAAAAAAAAAAAAAAAAAAAATGCTACACGAGTGTAAATAGCTGTACTCGGCGCGTTAATATATGACAATGTCAGGAAAATCATTCTATCTGCGGCGATTCGTCGACTTACGCAATTTATTCTATTCGTTAAAATGTCTTTTCAAAAATTCAATGCAGTCTTTTTCATTTTCCCCATGGATGCACGTAAATCGAATCTGAAAAAGAGGAGGGAGAAAGGTTGGATACGTGAAAAATGATGGCAGCGTGTGAACAGAGAGACATGCTCTGTGCAAGAATATGTTGTGTATATGCACATACGCGTGTAGCATGCACATGTATGTTTGTAGCTGCGCAAAACAGGTTACAGGCTGCGGAGAGTTTGCTTACTATTTGCTCGTAGACTTCATTAATTCTGTTCGGGGATATGTTAGGGAAGTTATGTTTAATGTCTGGCCATTTTAAGAAGGGCCTGATATTATGAGCATTTCGTAAATTGTTTTTTAAAATGTATTGATATAATTTTTTTACAAAGTCGGATAAGTATATATCATTTGTGATTGATGTAACATATTTTTTATTTACTTCATTGTATTTATGAAATATATAAAAAATTAAAAGAAGTAAATCCCATTTTTCGCCAACACTTTTTAAAAACAAAACAATTTCTCCCTTGATATGTACATTATTTTTATCTTTTCCATTTTTTAAAAAATTAAGAACATCTATATTTTTGTATAAATCATACAAATGATGAAAACATTCATAAATGTTCGCACAAAATTTGGAATACTTTAAAGGAAATTTTAATGACTCACGAATTATGTATTCCGCTACATATTCCGTTTTTGTACTTTTTTTTAAATAAAGAAAATAATTTTTCAGTGGTAACAGAAACAGACATATCTGTATAAAATTTATATTTTCTCGGTAATCCAGATTGAAGAATGTATCCCTTAACAAGTCATTTTTTTCTGCATCTTTAAAAAATCGTACATAGCTTAAACCTTGAAATAGCCAATCATCCCTCTCTTTCACCTTCACCTTGTCCTCTTTTTTTCCCATAACGGCGTCACACACATTATCCTCATCACCCGTATCGTTTGCCGAAACGCTTTCAGCGTCACCTCCTTTATCTCTTGATTTGTTTTCCTCATGTTGCTCTAAGAAGTATGTCTCATTAGGATTAAACATGTTTTTTTTTTTGTCTATTTCTCCATTGTGTACATGGTTCTCTATAGTATTTCCCTCGTCGATTGCCGAATCAAGGTGAATTTTTTTATACGCATTTGTTGATGTGTTACTATTTTCATTAACTGAATGTAATGTTTTGTTAATTTTGTCAGATTTTCTTATTTTTTCAAAAATTTCTTCATTTTGTATAAAGTAATCTGGAGGAAGTTTAAAAATTTCACTACTATAGGAACTGTAATTTAATAGGGTCAATGCTAAAATGACATTTTTGCATTTTTCGGAAAATATTTTTATAATTTCTGAAGAGAGTCTACTTTTTGATATTTTTTTATTAAACGATTTTTTAATGTCATCATTTTTTAAAACATTAAAAATGGATTTTTCTAGGTGGAAATTAAAAAATCCACAGAATCTAATACATCTAATAATTCTTAATGGGTCATCCAAAAATGTAGCTAGAGGGTTTAAAGGTGTACAGATTATTTTATTTTTCAAATGAAAAATACCTCTTTTTGTATAATCTTCTACCTTTTTATTTTTTAAATTATAAAATAAAGCATTAACTGTAAAGTCTCTTCTCAAAGCATCTTCTTCTGGAGTTCCAATAACAATTTCTGGTATTCGACTGTCTTCACTATATTTTTCATTTCTTAAATTAACTATATCTACTTGAAAATTAAACAAATTAAAACTAGATGTTTCTAAATGTTTGGATTGATCTGAGTTTATTTTTATTATACCAAAATTAAAATTTTTATTTTCTTTTTCTTTTATATATTCCTTAATATAGTTACAAAAATCAGCTCCCTTCATATTATCCACAGTTATGTCAATATCATCATTCGATAATCCTAAAAACTTATCTCTCACCCAACCTCCCACAACTCGCAATGTACAATTCAACTGGTATCTCTCATTTACATTTATAAGAAAATCAAACAGATCTTTTTCTTCCTTCCTGATTGTTTTTCCTATAAGAGTGTCAATCTGACTACTCCCGTCCTCCAGATTATCTCCTTCTTCCCCTGGCTGCTCAGACGTCTCTTCCGAAGGGTATCTTTGCCTCTGCGTAGCTATCAACTTGTCGCCATCTGCGACGTAATTTTTTAAGTACGCTAGGTAAGCGCCTTCGTGCATTATGGCACCACTTCCTCTGCTACAACCACTGTTGGTGCTACTGTCACTGCAACTGTCGCTGTAACCTCCGTTGAAACTATTGTCTGTCCAACTACCGATGGCACTACCACCTCTGGTTCGTGCACCTGTGTGTTTGCCCTTTAGCTGTACCTTGTGATAACTTGGTCGCTTTGCACTTATGTAGATTAAATTATTTGCACAAGAAAGGATTTTTCTTTTTTTTATCATTCTTCCGTTACCTTTCCATTTGGACAATACCCGAACGAGGTTGTATATTTTCCTCGGTAAAGTGCCTGAACGTTTTTCTACTATGCTAACTACTGCTGTAATTACGACGTGAAAATAAAATATAAACACGCTCCGGTAGTTCATTCACGGCTGGCTTTCTTCCATATACATGTACTTGCGCCCAGTGCACACATAGGATCCGATGATATGGGGTGGATGTGCATATATACACGAAGGATTTTCTCTCCTACTATGTCGTAGGGAATAACTCAGAAGCTGTTTCCAGTTAGCTAACTGCTTTTTCGTCCTTTCGCGCGTTTGCCTTTTCTCCTCTGTCCCTGTGGTATTTTTGCAAAAATTTTGGCTTCCTCCTATTTTTGTTTATGGCGTAAAGTTATGCATTGAACTTTTTTTTTTTTTTTTTTCTCTTTAACCTATTCCCTTATTTTGCTCTATCGTCCATGCGCTCTCCTGCGCGATTCCTTTCTGATCTTCTTTATTTTTATAAAATGCACAAGGAAATTTATGGCATTATTATTCCACTTAATTTTTCCGTTGCAGAAAGCGGGTGGATTAGAGAACTAATTTACATGTGCGCACTTTTACCAAAATCCCGAAATTTTTTTAGTTTGAAGGTTACTAACTTAAGTTTGGTGAGTGTGTTTATATATATCGGCGCTAGTGGTTTCTTTCTGTATACGCCTACATGACCTCAAAATGTATGTGGCTTTAAGTAAGCTGAAATTAGCAGTTTGCAAAAAAAAAAAAAAAAAAAATATTCATTTTGCTCCTCACTATGGTATACATAACTACGACGGTGCTCATATATCACAACTGTTACATATCTTTTCATCGACGTGTACCGACTAAACAGGTTATGTACAGGTGCATGCATAATAAACATACGCTTGTTTGTAAACCCATGCATGTACATATGTAAATTTTTATGAACTTATGCGTGCAGCTGCATAACGAAGGTGCTGTTGCTGGTTTTGCCAACGTGACGAGGCTTCCATTTGTTGAAGCAACGTACGCATAAAGAAAACCATGAAAAAAAAAAAAAAAAAAAAAAAAAAAAAAAAAAAAAAAAAAAAAAAAAAAAAAAAAAAAAAAAAAAAAAAAAAAAAATAGTAATGTGCTCTGCATTTTTGTATATTTGCACCTTCACAGTAGCCATAATTTTACCACCTGTGTGGGAACACCTGCACTTTTGCGTGCACTGCGGAAGGCTTACGCTCGTCGAACACAGTCCTGCAAAAAACGACGTGGGTGTCATTTGTCCGTATAATCCTTCGCATTGCATAATAGCACAAGAGGGACACACCGTGATCTGGTAACAGACGGAAACAGGTGTTACCCTTTTGTGCAAAATCTGAGGCATATGCACACGCACACAGTCACGCATACTCAAGCATACTAACGTGTTAAACACTTATACACACAATTGTACGCATGAGTACGTAAGCGGTAGGGGGTATGTAGCTCGTCCTTCCTTTCTTTCTATCTTTCTTTCTTTTTTTTTTTTTTTTCTTTTTTACAAAATGAACAGCTATATAAATAACTGCAGCAAGGAGAAGTGTGGCAACTTGCTGCGGACGAAAGAATTCGAAGGAGGCATTGAGGTTGATGATGTTGACTTAAGCACAGATTACGAGGATGAGTACATTAAAAATTACCAAGTCACAAAAGAAAACAAAATTGCCTTTTTCATCCTCGGATTATTGACTTTCTGGTGAGTAACCCCGTGCATAGAAGCGCGTGTATAAGCTTGTGTATAAGCTTATGCCTAAGCTTGTGTATAAGCTTGTGCCTAAGCGCGTGTATAAACTTGTGCTTAAGCGAGCGCATGCAGCATGGCACATCCAGCGGAACACGCGCATTTTTTTTTTTCCCGTCGAACCGAGCAGCGGGTTGAGGTCGTTCGTTGTGAGGAAGTTGGCCTTTAGCCCCCCAAAGATAGTCGGGTACATGGTCGATGATAACAATAAATTTGTGTATCTTAACCAGTTCAGTAATTTTGATGTAAATGAAATCGTAGAACAGAGTAATATCGGCGTTGATTACAAAACGGTACGAAGTGGATCATATGAAGTTGCATCGTTATTGATATATAGAAAACCTCTGGATTTGACTAAACAGACTATATTATTTTCTCATGGAAATAACACAGACATAGGTTATATGTTTCCTTCATATTTAAATATGGTTTTTCAATCAAGTGTGAATGTAATGACATATGACTATAGTGGTTATGGTCTTAGTAATAAAGATCCAAGCGAAAAAAATATATATAAAAATATTAAGATGGTATATGACTATTTGGTAAAAGAATTGAAAGTAAATCCAGCAAACATAATTTTGTATGGACATAGTTTAGGTACTTGTACTAGTAGCTACCTTATAAGTTTGAAGGGAGTAAAGGTTGGAGGGTGTATTCTTCATTCACCACTTGCTAGTGGTATAAAATTACTTTTCCCATTTCAAAAAAAAAATTTACCTTGGTTAGATGTTTTTAAAAATTCAGAGATGTTAAAAAAAGTATCTCTTTTACCTGTTTATATTATGCATGGAAAAATGGACAAAGACATACCATACTACCACGCTGTTATTTTGTTAAATACACTCAAAAAGAATTTTCAAAAACAGTGTAAAAAAAAAGGCTATTCGAAAAAAACTTCTGCAGTTAAAGATGAGAACCAGGGAGCCATGTCTTTGATTAAATTTTGGGGTGTCGAGGACTGTGACCACAACGATATAGAGGTAAGGTGTGCCAGCGACTTTTACCGCAAGCTCAGGGAGTTCCTGGCCTTATGCAAGGCGTACAACAGCACATAGGGGCATGCATCGTACAGCAGTGAGGACAGCACACCGAACAGAAGTGAGGACATCACACCGAACAGCAGTAAGGACAGCACACCGAGCAGCAGTAAGGACAGCACAATAACCTGCGAGGGACGGTAGCACGTGTGTATTCGTTGCTGTCCTTCCCCTCGTGCGAGGGGATGGGATGATTCCCACGTATATGTGCTGCGCATGCAGTGTAATAATGCGCTCCTTCCATTTGATTTGTCTTTGTTTCGTTTGTTCTTTTACCATGTAATAAGTCCAATTTTAAGGGTCCACCTTTTTTCTTTTTGTTTTACAAAAGCGTTTCCCCACTAAGGAGAACTATACCCGTTTGTCCAAATTTATTCAGCGAAATATGCTCTTGCCATTGTGGCTTTACACACGGATGATGTGCACATGATCGTGGATTCATGTGTGGATATGCATGCATTCAGCATACGTACACAGCACATACGTACAACAGCTGTGTGCAAACGTGCTTTTGCTTCCATTTTTTAAGTAAATTTGTCAACATATATGTTTTCGTTTTTCTCTCCATTCGAAATGATAACCAACTTTTCTCATCATCACTGTCATAATTTTTTAAGTTTAACCTTTTTTTTTTTTTTTTTTTTTTTCCTCTCAAATGGGTATTTGCAATACGTACAACAGGACATAGCGCAACGTAGCGCATTACACTCTCTTGGTATCCTTCAAAATAGGATATCATTTGTAAAATACCACTTTAGATGGAAAACGCAAAAAAAAAAAAAAAAAAAAAAAAAAAAAAAAAATGTATATACCATTTCTACACTGATTAAAACAGAATGGAGAAAAAATAGGTATTCCACTTTTAAAGAGAAGTATACAAGAGGGGAAAATATGAAATTTGCGCATAAAGGTGTATTTACATTTCGAGAGCATGAAAAGGGTTGCTTTCCTCTTCTTTACAATCCCTCTCCTCCCTTCCCCTCGCCCCTGTATTTTCCCCCAAATGAATAGCGAAGTTAGCGCATGTTGTACCTGTCGAAGAATCGTAGGAGAGTATTTATATTCTTTGTCATGTACATACCAACAAGTGACCAAAGAGAAACAAAAATAGAAACAAGAAGAAAAGCATAATCATTGTTTTCTACAAAATTTTTTAGATTCATACCAAATAAACTAGTAATAACTGAACATATGGAAAAAAAAAGAGTAGAAAAAGAAATTTTCGCATTTAATAATATTAATTTATTTCTATTATAATCTAAATTTAATCTCATTAATTCTTCATAGTGTGTAATCTTTTCTTCCATATTTTCTAATTCACTGTATAATTCATCAGTTAATTGTAAATGTGTTTCTAATAATATTTCAAGATCATTATAATCCTTTAAATTTTCAATCATATGTTTATTTAAAAAACTTAAATACATATTTTTCATGTCTATTTTATTTTTTAATATTTTTTCAATGTTACTACGTAATACATTTAATAGATTTGATAATTTTTGTAAAATATTTTTTATTTTCATCATATCTTTTAATGATTTATTATTTAACATATTTATTTCTTTATTTTCTTTTTTTTTTTGTAATAATATAATTTCTTTTATTTTTATGTTTATTTTTTCTAAATCATTTTCATATTCTTTTATTGATAATTGCATGCATACATCTAGACATAAAAATTCGAAATATATATTTCCTTTATATCTATAAAAATTATTTTCTACATTTAGGTAATTTATATCATCTTTCTCATCTTTCATCCTTTCCGATGAATTATTTTTTTCATTCTGTTTACCAAATGGTTCGTTTTTTTTCATCTTTGATATGCTTACGTCGTTTCTTGCGTCTACCCGCTCTGGTTCTACTACATTGGTTGCGTCTACCCGCTCTGGTGCTTCTACCTCGGTTGCTTCTACCTCGGTTGCTTCTACATCGGGCGCTTCCCTCCTTTTTACCTTCCTTTTTAAATTTTCTGTGATTAAATTTGTAGCTTTCGCTACCAGCGGGTTGTTAGGCTCGAATAGCCACATCTCGTTAAACCGAATGACGCAACTTATAAAACCTGTCCTTACTAATATCATATTTTTGCGTACAAGTATTGTGGGATTGTGATTGCTGTTGCACGTGTCGATAAGACGCAGATCGCTAACTGGGATTTCTGCAAGGGGAAAAAGGTGCCACATGTTCAGGAAAGCAGTCACACCGATAGGGATCCACGCCGATAAGTAGCCACGTCACCATAGCGGCAAGACTCCATAGCGTCACGTCACCATAGCGGCAAGACTCCATAGCGTCACGTCACCATAGCGGCAAGACTCCATAGCTCAGTCGCACTCCTTCCTTTTACTTAAAACATAGGGCAGATTGTACTTTGAGAAGAAGACCTTCTCGCACGCGATTCTCCCATCCTCTGAAATTCTTATGTTTTGCATTAATACATTGTTAAAGTTCTTTTTCGAAAATATTTTATTTTCATTTTTTATGGTGGTGAATTGTGATAACCATAAAAGGGGCAAATGGGTGCGAGTGATTCTACGTCTGCAGATGTTTACCTGCTTCCATTGGAACATTATTCTTTCCTTTTTTTTTTTTTTTTTTTTTTTTCTCTCTAAGGAGATAAGCGCATATGTCTACATGAACCTGCACATGTAAACACATGTACAAATGTTTAAACATTTACACGCATATTGTATACGTGTGCGCGTAGGCAGGTATAAGTACTTACGGCTGCATATTACGGTGCAACAATTACAGCACAGTGGTTTCCTTATAAAAACAAAAAGGAAAATGGGCTAAGTGCCTTTTCCATACAAAAACTTGCGCACAGACACCGCTCTCCTTGGTGTCATTCGGGAGGTCATGTGTTGACCACAATTTATGAAATTTCTCTGACTTTTCAGGAGTAACCACTTACACGTAATTTTGCATACTATACATGTGCATATACATATATATTATGTGCAAACTTGCAAACATACGGATGCGTGCATGCATTAGGTTCAACACATTATGTGCACATTTCTCGAACGATTCGCAAATTTTTCTCTTAGCTGGCTGGCTTTTCGCAGTTACAGGAGTTTCAGAAGTAGGATTACTCTCCAAGTGGAGCGAACAAATTATCGTATCAAAAACATAATTGAAAAAAAAAGCTTAATTAGATGTGGAATAGAGGGATTCTTCTAAAAAAACTAACATGTTAAAAAAAAAAAAAAATTAACAAAAAAAGATAAAATGCGGGAAAAAAAAGGGGGTAAATTGAAAAAGCGAATAGGAGATGGAGCAAATGTAAGGTGCAAACAGAAGTAGCAAACGGAAGGTGCAACTTAAAATGCCCCTTTTACGCAATAAGAAAGAATGGATTTTGCTAAAAAAGGTATTTAAAAAAAGAAAAATAAGAAAAGGGAAAACTTTAAACTAGTTAAAAGGAATAATGTGGAGAAAAGGTTATGTACATTTTTATGCAGTAAAGGTAAATCTCTTTTTCTGTATGTAAATTTAAGAAAAAACGAAAAAGAAAATTTTTTAAATAAATACAACTGAATTTTGGCATTCCCTTGTTAACACTATAAGGAGTGTTGAATTGTAGCATTCAGACAAAAACAATAGGGGAAAAACTTCTCGTTTTATAGGCATATATATGTACGGAAGCAGTGTACGGATGAAACGTACGCATGCGTATATGTACAGGTGCAATGTGCGCATGCAACGTACAAATGAATACGCGCGAACAAAACACTTCGCATGCGTCCTCAACGTCTCAAGGTGAGGGTCAAAGGTGCTCTGGGCTAAATCTTGCTGAGTAAAGGCGAAAAGTCCTGCAAACAGGGACAATAAATGTTATGTATATGCACGTGGTGTGAGGATAAAGGAAAAAAAAAAAAAAAAAAAAAAACAACACAGGAATGCATTGCATCGAGTTGCGTAACTTCGCACCATGTCGTGTTGTGTAAGTGCAGGGGTACCGAAATAAGAGGTAGGTGCATTCTTTTGTCAAACGTTTTTATTTTGAAACATTTTTTTTTTTTTTATTTTCGATTGCTTCTAATTAACATAACACTGCTAATAATCAGTATGCAAAAATATATCTACGAGAAAAAAAAAAAAAAAAAAAAGGAATAAAAAAATTTCTTAAAATTTACTTTTTCTTCACTTGATAGAGGAAAAAAAAAAGAAAACAGTTGCTCTTTCTTTTGCGCTTAAGTATACACAGACATGTATACATTCGCACATGTACAATGACGAATGGTAAATACCCTGAACAGGCGTAAGTCGCATGTAAAACATCCGCAACTAGGAATACTCTATGCGGTCACGGCGCCTCATATGTGCACATCCCACCTTATATGTGCATACAGCGCTTTTATATACGCACATGCAAATGTATAATTTGCGCCAGTGGGCGAAACACGTCTTCATATTTCGACGTAAGCGCAGTAAAGTTGCTTTCGTAAAAATACTCCAGTTAACATTTACACTATATTGTGCATTTTGTTATCCATTTTTTGCACATGCATCCGGGCGTTCCCCGAGATATGCATATTGCATCCACATGCACGTGTGGCACGTGCATTTTCTCATTCTTTTGTTCTTACTCCCGCGCAAATAAAGGAAGGCTTCACCTTTTCAGACTTATTTCCATGTAGCTCTAGCGAATCAGAATCATATAGTAACATAAGACCAATAATTGCCAAAAAAACTGCAGAAAATAGTGATACTATGGCGAAATAATACGTGGCAGCTTTTTTAAATGTAGACATTATCTTTACTATTCTGTGGAACTAATTTGTGGGGCTATCTCGTGGATCTATCTGGTAGACCTATATTGTGTACCTATATAATGGACCTTTTCCCGTGGAAATTTTTTTCTCTTTTTTATAATTTTTCAGTTTAAAATATATTCGTTCGCATTACACAGATATTACAATAATTGCTTGTGTTTTATGGTATCATTCTGTTTAAAATCTGAGAGAACAACAAATAGTGTAAATATGCCCCAACGTTTATACAGCTATGATGAAACTATCGCTCTTTTCCCTGTGAGACTTGTGTTTAATCTACATTTGCGGTATGGAAAGTGGTTCACAAAAGTGCTTATACGTATGTACGTTGGTATATTTATGTAAATATACATACATATATGAGCAAGGAGGCGCAAAGAAGAGTGAATAGGCGTATAAATATGCGTGAATATGCATATATACGTAAAAATGCGTAAATATGCATATAAACACATGCGTATATGTAAATTTTTCATTTCTGAAATGTAGTAAAATCCACCCATTCAATTATTCATAAGAACAATACGAAAATAAAAAAAAAAAAAAAATACTTAAATTCGTCAAACTTCCTCAAAAAGTTGTATATTTCTCTTTTTTTCCCTTTCTTTTCTTTTCTTTCATATCGTTTCATAACTTCTCATATCTATTGTTTTTTTTTTTTTTTTTTTTTAAACCATTACTGTTTTTTTATCATATTTCTTCTTTTTCTTTTTTTTTCTGAGTTGTTCATGTAAAATTTATTATTTCAAATAATAGGCATATTTACATGAACATTTGGCTATTTCGTTTGTTCCTTTTGCACACATGAAAGACAAAAAAAATATATTAATAAAAAAAAATTGTTCAATAATGAGGCGGAAAATGGAAAAATTGTTTATGCATAAATATGAAAAATAACGTTAAGGAATTATTAAAACGAGAAAAATTGTAAAAGTGTAAAATTGATGGGTATATATTTTTACTGCGTGTATATGTAAAAATGCAAAAAAAATGCATACATGTACATGCATATGTATATGTATGTACTGTTATCACGATAACACGCAATGCTCCCATGCAATGTGCTTATGACGAAAAGTGGGGCAAGGGATTTCCACCAGAAACATACCACTTCATGTTGGAATCAAAGCAAAGTAGCATGACCCACTGCTATTTACAATTATCCAACGTTAAGTTCAAAAAGAGAAAAAAAACATTCACTTCAATCACAATGCAATTGCTCCTTTTTCGTGCAGTTCTGTTTTGCCCCACTTTTGCAGTCACGTCTTCCCAACATTTGCCCTAGCATTTGTCTCCATTTTTATACTTTTCTTTCCGCTCGCAAAATTGTCGAACGGACGAGGAAATTCCCCCTTTTAAGATAAAGATGTATCGTTGTTACGAAAAACGCGCAAGTATTTGCCGTACACTGGAGTTAAACTCCCTTTAATATGAAAAAGGAGGAACACTGATGGGTATTCGCACTTGAGTAATTGAGCAGCGAAGTATCAAATCAGTCAAAAGGGTGATCTTATTACACACATGTTTCGTCGAAAGGGGGGGGAGCGGAGCATGTAGCATTGCGTGGGTATAATCTGGAGTATTGCATTTACACATGCACCTCAGTACTGAAAGTAGGTAACATGGGCTTCTTTATTTTTTGTTCGCATTTTCACATTTAGGCTTCTCGCAGGTGATGCTTAAAATCTCAAGAGCGCAAAGGAATATAGTGTCTTAATTCGTTTGTAATTGACGTTGTTCATTTAAAAGTAGTTTTTTACGCGTGTTAAAAATAACTTTTTTTTTCTTTTCTACATGTTGTATGCAGTCAAATTCGCAGTATTACAAAGATAGGTTTTTGTTTACGTTCATTTTTAATATGTTATGTCAGTGTGTGTTTAATTTGGGTATGTATTTTCACAATTGCAAAATGAATTTTTCATACGTGGTGAAAATGCAAAATGGGATCGTGCAAAGTGGGATCGTGCAAAATGTGAACATGCAAAATGGGATCGTGCAAAATGTGAACATGCAAAATACGAACGTGCGAAATGAGGAAAAATGATTTAATTACACAAGCCAAAGTTTGTTATTTTTCCTAGCGGGATATGGCTAAAATGAGTAGTTTCGCTTTTTTTTTAATCAGTCTTTCGCAGTACTGTATATGTCTTTATGTACGCGTGCGCGTGCGTTACACGTGTGTGTGGAGGTGGAGGGAGGGAGCAGGAGGAGTGTTCCAATTATGGCTGAGGTTTCTATCCCTTTTGGTGACCCCTTTTATTTTGCCTTTCCCTGGTTGGCAACTTCATCCATTTTCTTCTTTAACTCTTCGCTGTCTAGTAAGTAATAATGTTTGATTGGCTTCAAGTTTTCATCCAGTTCATACACTAATGGCACACCCGTTGGGATGTTAAGTTCCAACACGTCCGCTTCGGTCAAGCTGTCCAAATGTTTCACCAATCCTCTTAAGCTATTTCCATGTGCAGAAACGAGGACTTTTTTATTAGCTAAAATGTCGGGTGCAATATGATCAAACCAGAATGGTAAAACTCTCTCAACTGTATCTTTTAAACACTCCGTGAAGGGCAATGCATCTTTAGGTATATTCTTATAAACAACATTGTGACCTGGCCACCTACTATCTTCCTTATCCAATTTTGGTGGAGGAATGTCATACGACCTTCTCCATATTTTTACTTGTTCTTCTCCATATTTCTTAGCAGTTTCGGATTTATTTAAACCTTGCAACGAGCCGTAATGTCTCTCATTTAATCTCCATGTTTTTATTACAGGTACATGTAAAAGGTCAGCTGTTTTTAAAACATTCCATGTAGTGCAAATGGCTCTTTTCAAAACGGACGTGTAGACAACATCAAATCGAAAGTTTTTTTCCTTTAAATAATTTCCTGCAGCACTGTTGTATGGTTAAAATGGACGATGTGGAATGAAAACGGGAGAGAAAATTTTGGGAACATTTGGAAGTGAGAAGTATATTTTTATTGACAAAAGGTGTAACTAGGCTTCTTTTTTTTTTTTTTTTTTTTTTTTTTTTTACATGGCTTCCTGTTCCCCCTTTTCACTCAAAGGGACGTCGGTCCAACCGGTGAATTTGTTTTCCTTGTTCCATGTGCTCTCACCTTAAAAAGGAAAAATAAAAAAAAGGAAAAATTATAACTTCCTGCGATCGATATTTTGCTTTTCTACAGTGTGCTTGTTACTTTCTCTTTTTTCTAATCAAACCATGTCTTAAAAGAACCAAAGTATAAGTCGTCATTTTTTCCGCCTTTATATCTATACGTAATTGTGCGTAAGCAATTATGCGTACGTAAATATGTATATGTATGTAAATATAAATACAAATATAAATATACGTTTGCACGCTTGCACGTTTGCACGTTTGAACGTTTGCGCGTTTGCCCCTTTTCCCGTTGGCAAGTTTGTATGTTTTATTTTTCGAATTCTATAAAGCGAGCTTTGGAATAAACTAGAAGTTAAACATGCAGAGAATGCACTTTTTAAATGTTTGTTAAAAGTGGAAAAAATAAAACTTATTATGAACGTTAACAACAGTGAGTAATTCCTTTTAAAAAAGCTAAAGTTATAAAATTATTAACAATACAATGGAAAGATATAAACAATTTAGAAAAAAATAATTTAACATTTAATTTTTTTTTTCAGTAATGCATATATTTATATTCGTAAACATACAATTAATCTCACTGCAAATGGTAAAAGTATGCTATATACAGCTTAGCGCAAATCCTTTTTTTGCATTTTTCACGGATCATTTTTCGTTTCTCATATTTCGTCTCTCTTTCGTCATTTTTTTATTTTATGTACTTTGTTCGTACTTTCTATTTTGTGCTTTTTTTTTTTTTTTTTTCTTTTTTTTGTATTTAATGTTATGCTAGATTCATATGTGCAATGCTGCAGTTTCTTATTTGTAGCAGGGTGCTAACGAGGTGCTATTCGATAGGGAGGAGAAAGCACTATGCGCAAAAAAAAATGTGCAATGTATTTTATGAAGTGATCACCCGAATAATACACGTGCATGCTACGCTTCTAAAGGTACATATATATATATATACCTTGCTCCGTTTTGCCAATTTAAAAGATTGAATTAACAGGATGTTTTGCTAAGCAGGCAAGCCGGTAAAGCAGGTAAGCAGGTAATTTTGTAAACGATAAGGAATTATTAGGATTAAAAATGATTAATTATTGTTTTTAAAAGTTCTTTAAAAAGGGTGGTTAAAAAAGGGGGTTAAAAAAGGGGAAGGGGGAAATAGAAGGAAAGCTTAAAAATGAGGGCAAACTTTGGCAAAGATGGAAAAATGGTAAAACGGCCTAATCGGCACATAACCTTTTTGGGAGGTTAAATAAATTTCTTTTTAATTTTTTTAAATATAAAATTCTTGGGAACATTTTTTTCTATATCATCCAAGTCATCCAACTTTTTTTCATCAATTTCATCGACTTCCTCTTCTTCATCTGCATTATCTTCGCCATTTGTATCGTCTTCCGCTGTTAGCCACTTATGCCAATATATTAGCTGCAGAGAAGGTGGGGGAAATATTAGAGTGTAACAATGCTCACTGCATTATTCTGTAAATATGTAGGCGCCTATATAGATAGGGTGCACGGTATTTTTGCATGTAGTTACATGGGTAATAAGTAAAACCCATTTTACACTTTTTTCTCAAAAAAGGAGCGAAATGGTGAGAACACAGTGTAAATAATGCCATGTATAGGTTTTTCCTTTTTTTCTTTTTTTTGTTGTTAGCACATGCCTTTCTTTTTTAATCATTTAATTTTTCTTTTTTCTGATAAAAATCTTATTATATGCTAATTTGTTTATTTTTTTTTTTTTTTTTTTATCTTCCTTTAAATTCATTTTTCCCTTTTTTTCGTGAAGAATGACTCATTAGAAGGAAGAAACTGTTGTGATACATGTTTATTTTTTATTCACACTCTTGGAGAATGTTTACATAAGTGTGTAATCACATGTATGTATACATATGTATGTATACACGCTCAATGTGTAAGATAAATACTGCATTACCTGCAACATAGCTGTGCTTTTAATTTCGGAATCCAAGTCATCTCCTTCAAACCACTGAAAACGAACAAAATTTTGCACACAATGTTATAAGGACATTGTTTGACTATACTGTTTTGATGAAACGTAGGTATAGCTGCATCACACATTAATATAAAATATTTTTCTACTCGTTCAGTTCGGTTACGTGTTCCTAATCGGCTACTCATGGAGCACATACGTAAGTGTATATGTACACATAAGTGTGTATGTATACATACATACATATATATACATATATATATACAATTTTACCTTTACAAACGATTCCTTTGAAATAATCCCTGCGAATAGCAATGAATCGAATATGGCCTCAACAAGCGACGTTTCTTCTGACAAATGTGGGTATTTCAGCTCTGCCAAAAGGGGAAAAATAAAATAAACGAATAAAATAAGTTCATATAACGGAGTAATCCAAGGGTTGTTAGATCGTGCGCTTTATTTCCATTCGAGAGAAGAAACGCTACTCGGGAAGGAGGGCATTTTTTTTTTTTTTTTTTTTTCTCACCGTTGCATATTTTTATGATGTCGTTTAGGATGTACTCATCGTGATTTTCAATTTTGCTACTCTGAAAAGGAGGGAAATGGTGACGTGGCGATGTGGAGACGTGGCTACATGGTGACGAGACGGCGTGGTGACGTGGCTACGTGATGACGAGGCGAAGCAGACAACGCTACACCATACACTCGCTGCATGTACCCTCTTTAAGTGGAGAAACAGGTTTTTCAAATTATTCGCTTTTTGCAAATAAATCGAGTCTTCACAATTCTGGGGAAGGCTTAAAATGTACACAGACATGGCTACATAAATGGGAACATGGCTTTCGATATAGTTACCTACAGGGACAGGTGGCGAAAAGGTTGTAAAATGTTCATTAGTGTTTGATCATGAGTATGTGCGTGGTCATTTTACATGCATCCGCATGCGCACAATTGTATGAAATGAAGCGGAGCATGTATAGTAATATTCACGCAGCCGCAATCACACAATGATAATCGCGTATCTGCACGCGCATAGTTATATTACATTCGTCCGTTGTCAGCGCAGAACAAATATCAGCACATTCGTCCTCACGGAATAAGTGACCCTGAAATATTTTCTCTTTAATTTCGTTGTAAAAATTTTTAACAATATTTAAATCGTGTTTGTATATATTATTATATTTTATATGCTCTTCATTTCTTTTTGTAATTTTTTCCAACTGTTTTTTGTAAAGTTCTTCTCTCCTTTTTTTCGTAATTTCTTCTATATCCATTTTTTCGACAATCTTCGCATTTTCCGTTTTTTCAGCTATTTCTAGGAAGATATCTTTTACATTTTTTTGATGTTCATTCTTGTTTTTCTTCAATACGGTAGTCTGTTTCTTACCTGTCCCCTTTGCTTCTGCCTTTGCGTCTACCTTAGTATCTATCTTGGTGTCTACCTTGGTATCCATCTTACCGCTCACCACCGTGGCGTCTACCTTTGTTTCCTTCTTGCTTTCCTCCTTTTGGGTTTCCATGTGCAGAAGTTTTGCCGAAGGTATAAAAACTGATGAACCTTGGTTTTTACTTTTAAGAAGCTCACTCAATTCCTTTTTTTTTTTTTGTTCTTCCTTCATCCTTTGGATTCTCTCTTCTTCCTTTTTCTTCATTTCTTCTTGGTACATAATAACCCGTTTGGGCACAAACTTTTTCCTTTCTGCCCCCTCGGCTGCTTTCACTCTATCGATTGTTTTCACTACGTCGGCTGCTTTCACTACGTCGGCTGCTTTCACTTCATCGGCTGCTTTCACTACGTCGGTTGCTTTCACTTCATCGGCTGCTTTCACTACGTCGGCTGCTTTCACTTCATCGGCTGCTTTCACTACGTCGGCTGCTTTCACTTCGTCGGCTGCTTTCACTTCGTCGGTTGCTTTCACTTCATCGGCTGCTTTCACTTCATCGGCTGCTTTCACTTCATCGGCTGCTTTCACTTCGTCGGCTGCTTTCACTTCATCGGCTGCTTTCACTTCGTCGGCTGCTTTCACTTCGTCGGTTGCTTTCACTTCATCGGCTGCTTTCACTTCGTCGGTTGCTTTCACTTCATCGGCTGCTTTCACTTCGTCCGTTACTTTCACCTCCTCTGCTCCTACCATTTTTGGAACCTCCTCTACTTCTACCATTTTTGGAACCTCCTCTGCTTCTACCATTTTTGGAACCTCCTCTACTTCTACCATTTTTGGAACCTCCTCTGCTTCTACCATTTTTGGAACCTCCTCTACTTCTACCATTTTTGGAACCTCCTCTGCTTCTACCATTTTTGGAACCTCCTCTGCTTCTACCATTTTTGGAACCTCCTCTGCTTCTACCATTTTTGGAACCTCCTCTTTTTCCTTTTTTTCCACTTTCACCACCTCTTCTCTCGATTCCATTACCTTTGCTGTCTCTTCTTTCAATTCCACCCCTTTCACGGTCTCCCTCGCCCGTTCGCTTACATGGTTAAGTACTACACTTCCGTTTATCTTCTCTTCCGCTTTTTTTTTCTTTCTTAAAAACTCCAATTTCCTTAAGTGATATGGTTTTTCATTTGATGCACCTTTATCACTTCTCATTCCCCTCACGTTTCCAAGATCTACGTCCTCTTTCCTTTTACTCCTCAAGTTTGCAAAGTCTACGTTTTCTCCCTTTTTGCTCCTCACCTTTGCGAAATCCAGGGCATCCTCGTTTTTATTTCTCAAGTTGGCAAATTCAGAGTCTTCTT
Organism: Plasmodium ovale wallikeri; assembly: GCA_900088485.1. Classification (NCBI taxonomy): domain Eukaryota; phylum Apicomplexa; class Aconoidasida; order Haemosporida; family Plasmodiidae; genus Plasmodium; species Plasmodium ovale. The sequence continues at coordinate 458 of FLRD01000080.1, read as the reverse complement.
TCTTCTTATTTCTAACATTGGCAAAGTCCAGATCATCCTCGTTTTTATTTCTCAAGTTGGCGAACTCAGAACCTTCCTTCTTTTTATTTCTAACATTGGCAAAGTCCAGGTTATCATCCTTCCTACTTCTAAAATTGCCGAACGTAGAGTCTTCTTTTTTCTTGGCTCTAACATTGGCAAAGTCTAGGTCATCCTCGTTTTTATTTCTCAAGTTGGCGAATTCGAAGTCCTCTTTTTTCTTGGCTCTAACATTGGCAAAGTCTAGGTCATCCTCGTTTTTATTTCTCAAGTTGACGAATTCAGAGTCTTCTTTTTTCTTGTTTCTAACATTGGCAAAGTCTAGGTCATCCTCGTTTTTATTTCTCAAACTGGCGAATTCGAAGTCCTCTTTTTTCTTGGCTCTAACATTGGCAAAGTCCAGATCATCCTCGTTTTTATTTCTCAGATTGGCGAATTCA
>FLRD01000079.1:80899-130352 GCA_900088485.1 Plasmodium ovale wallikeri | reverse complement strand
GTTTTTATTTCTCAAGTTGACGAATTCAGAGTCTTCTTTTTTCTTGTTTCTAACATTGGCAAAGTCTAGGTCATCCTCGTTTTTATTTCTCAAACTGGCGAATTCGAAGTCCTCTTTTTTCTTGGCTCTAACATTGGCAAAGTCCAGATCATCCTCGTTTTTATTTCTCAGATTGGCGAATTCAGAGTCTTCTTTTTTCTTGGCTCTAACATTGGCAAAGTCCAGATCATCCTCGTTTTTATTTCTCAAGTTGGCGAATTCAGAGTCCTCTTTTTTCTTGGCTCTAACATTGGCAAAGTCTAGGTCATCCTCGTTTTTATTTCTCAAGTTGACGAATTCAGAGTCTTCTTTTTTCTTGTTTCTAACATTGGCAAAGTCTAGGTCATCCTCGTTTTTATTTCTCAAATTGGCGAATTCAGAGTCTTCTTTTTTCTTGGCTCTAACATTGGAAAAGTCTAGGTCATCCTCGTTTTTATTTCTCAAGTTGGCGAATTCAAAGTCCCCTTTTTTCTTGGCTCTAACATTGGCAAAGTCCAGATCATCCTCGTTTTTATTTCTCAGATTGGCGAATTCAGAGTCCTCTTTCTTTTTATTTCTAACATCTGAAAAGTCAGGATCTACTTCGACTTTGGGTCTAGGCGCAGATCTTAAATTGGCAAAGTCGACATCTTCGTCATTTATTGCATTTTGTTTACTCCTATTTCTCGCACCCAGAATAATCGTATCACTCTTCTTACTGCTATTTTTATCTAATGTGGTATTTCTAAACCTCTTTTCTTCCTTTTTTGTATTATCGTTTAATTTTTTGTCTGTATTTTTGTCACTTTCTATAGTTCTCCATTCGATATTCTGAACAAAGTCATTCTGTTCAAAAATTTTTTTTTTTTTTGCATCTATTGTACTTTCCACATGAGGAAAAGAAACATCTATTACAGAATCATCCTTTTGATAATATTTTTGGAAATCTATAATATTAAGATGGATTTGCTTCTTCTTCTTTGCCATTTCTTCGTTTTTCCTTAACCGTCACGAGAACTGCTAGCTGTTGCTTGGCTGTTGCTACTCCTACCTTAGCGTGCGAAATTTGCAAAGCGATTCACCTATTTTTTTTAAACTCTTAAGTTTTTTCAGGTTTATCCCAAAGCATTTCGTTTTACCTAACGCTGTTCTCACGTTTCATCATACGTACATATATATATACGTTCGCACGAACATGAGTTTACTTGTAGATATACACGTACATGTATATTTACATGTACATAAGTGCATACATACAATTATTTGTATATATATGCATCATATATACATAATGCTTCTTATTATTATGTTTAGAATGTTTCATCTATTTTTTTTTTTTTTTTTTAAGGAAAATCGTTTAGCTGGGGTGGCTAATTTTTTTTTTTTTTTTTTTTTTTCCTTTTTTACTTTTTTTCTTTTTCTCTTTTTTTCTTTTTTTCTTTTTTTCTTTTTTCCCTTGTTGCAGTAAAACCGTAAAATCTAAAACTGACGTGTATTCGTAAACGCACGTTTTTTTCTGTTTATAACAATATGGAGATAAGTTCTTTTTCCCGAAATACATCCTGCATTGCGCAGTGCATATGTACACGGCATTCACTGTTCGCATGCAAGTGCATGTACATGTACATGTACAAGTACATTCGTGTACATACGCATAAATACCGACGCACCAGAATTCGTCCCTTTGGTAGGGAAATATATTTGTTTAAAACGTTAATGCGGGAATTGCAAAAAAAAAAAAAAAAAAAAAAAAATTTTTTTTACAATAATGGGAAAAAAAACTCTACAAAATTGTGTCACAATTTAGCAAACGTACATGCAAATATGAACATAAACAACACCATTTGATTATGCGATTGTACCGTTTGGACTTTAGCATAGATACTTTTAAAGCATCCAACTCTTTGTCCCTTTCACAAGCAGACTTCCTGTTGCTTGTTCGTGTAACATAATACTAGCATACTTTCGTCTGTCCTCACATTAAAAGGGGAAAAGAATGGAAATTATAATGCAACCCTAGTAATAACAACCCAATGAACAAAGCAGAAGGTGGATGGGGGGGGGGGGTGTTTCTTAACATGGAAGAAAGCCTTTCTTGACGATGGATTTTCAGCGTGTAGGTGGGGAAAATCACACAAAACGGAACCAATATTAAGGCAACATTAAGCGGCAAAAAAAAAAAAAAAAAAAAAAAAAAAAACTCAAATGGTGCTGTGTAACGTGAGCATATACATGTATACACGTACACAAAAAAATACAATTTCCGTAAAGAACTAAAGGTGATACGAAAAGCGAACGAGAAATCCATGCTCTCGCGTCAAATACCTCCTGTGCAACCTGTTTCGTTCTGAGCAAAGAAAAGTTAAAAGAAAAAACGCCTAAGGAGTTGCAGCATAATAAGAGCGTCGAACGAGATGTGACGGGAAGAGACAAGACGAGGAGGGTGTACGGAGAAAGAATCATTTTAAATGGGGTGGAAGAATATACGAGAGTATTTCGCCTTCAATGGAGTCTCTTTAAAACGGGGACCAGCTGGCAAAATCGCGGTCTTCGCGGTAGGAGGTGGGGGAAATTAAAAATTAAGGAATTCTGTAGTTCGACTAAAAAAAGGAGGAGGGGTGGAGAGGGAGAGAGAGGTACATACACACACGCGCGTAAAAGTATATGCAACAAGCTTTGAATTAGAGAGATCGAAAAGGTGAAAAATAATGGAGAAAAGGCTGTGGCGAGGGGATGTTGTTGCAAGGGCAGGCTGCGAGGCCTGGTGCGGAGGTCATGTGCCAAAATTAGCGCTAACTTGCTGCTATCTTACCAAAAATGCAAGGGGGGAACTATCTCTGTGCTCGCCTCCTTCTCCTAGTTAAAGTAATCCACATACCTGCTTCGTACGTCTGTTATATTGAGTGGGTTTTTCTTGTCTAATCCTGTGCAGTTTTCGTTAACCGGCGGGGGTGCGATGTTTTTTATTTCCATTTCTCGTTTTAGTTTCTGTTGATCTCTTTCTCTTTCTTCATCCGAGGTTACCCCTTTTTCTCTCCATCTCTTCTTTTCATAATCGTAATAAAATATATTTTCCTCTTCCTCTTCTTCCACCTCCGCCTTTGTTATCTTCTCTCGTATGTTAGAAAAAATCCCCGTTAGGAAATTCTTCCCCCTATTTATTATATCTATGTTGTTTTCGTTGGATTGAATTGCAGGAGGGTTGCCTTGGTTGTAGTTTCCACCCCCTTGGTTGTAGTTGTCACCCCCTTGGTTGTAGTTGCCACCCCCTTGGTTGTAGCTGCCACCCCCTTGGTTGTAGTTGCCACCCCCTTGGTTGTAGTTGCCACCCCCTTGGTTGTAGCTGCCACCCCCATTGTCGTATCCGCTGAACGCATTTTCATTCTTGTTTGCACTCGTTTCGTTAGGGGGAACTTGAAACGGTCCCATGGTAGCCCCCCCAACGCCGCTACTTCCGCCAATGGCGCTCCACCGGTTAGACTGACCGGAAGGGATTGGTGTGATGGGACTAGTGGAGAAACGGGAATCTTGCCCCTGCTGAGGAATGCAGGGATGTTCCGCACTATTAACACAACGGATGTGATAACCCTGAAAATTTATGTGGTTCTGATTTTGTTCCCGCCAAAATTGTTGAGTTTCAATTTTGTCTGTATTTTGATCGTATTGTACAATTCCCTCATGCTGATAAATTTTATCTCCATAGGAATAATGTAAGGCAAAGGGAAGTTCCTCCTCCCTTTTCTTCGATTCGGTATAATCCGCTGGGTTATTACATGCATTTATTTGATTTTCTTCATTCTTTATATTCATCCCGTAGGTGTTGTTTCTACTATATTCTTCCTGTTTTTTGAATTGTATAGGTGATAATAAACTAATTTCATTGTGTATCCTGGTATCTTTCCCAAAGGTAACAAATTCCGATGGAGAATTGTTACCAAATTCATATAAACAATGTGTATCCATCTGTAAATAAGTTTTACCTACTGATTTATTTTTGTAATAATTATGAACATCTTGTGATGTATGACCCTCTGTAGTAGAAGAATAAGGTGCAACTGTGTTATGGCTGTAAATGTTATAACCTTTGTTGGGATAACTGACATATGAATTATCGTAGGGTGCCTCACTTGGTGAAGAAGAATCAATGGGAAATATATATTTGGATTTGTCTACAAGTGTTTCATATAAGGAAACAATTTCATAATTTTTTTTTTGGCTTCTAATAACATCTATATAGTAAGGCAGTATCTCTATGTACTGTTTTGCTTGGAGAAGTAAGCCCATGTCTAGTAAAACGTAGCAATAAATTATTTTGTGTCTAATTAAGTCTTCGTAAAAGAAACTTTCTTCCTTCCCCCTGCGTATATACTCATGTACATCGCAAATTTGAAAAGCGCGTATGTCAAACTGTAGGGCAGGGTTAGGGCGCCGCAGCGCACCGCGACCGCGACCGCTGCAACCGCCGCAACCGGTGCAACCGTCGCAACCGCCGCTACCGCTAATACCGCTAATACCGCTAATACCGCTCCTGGAATGAAAACCAACGGTCCCTAGGACAGCAGGAGATAAACAGGGAGAGCATCGAGTGAGGAGAAGCAAAAACTGAGCTTCAGTAAATTTACCATTATTAATGAGTAAGCGTATAACATAATCGAAGAAAATAATAATATTATCCTTATAATCATAATAATTAATATTATTTTCATAAACAGTAAAAATAAAATTATGCATAATAAGAATAAAATAAATATACCAATAATTTAAAATCATATATTTTTTTAAAATAATATAATTATTATTTAATAAACAAACAAAAAAAATAAAACATTGTATGAACAAATCATATATAATATTATAATTATAAATTTTATAAATATTTTTAAAATTATTTATAATATCTAATTCATTATTAAATAATATATTAATAATATAATTAATATATTTTTTTAACATTTTATAATATAATTTTTTATTATATTTTAATAATATTAAAAAAAATATATTATATAATTTATTTTTTATACATAATTTTGTTGCTTTTTTACTATTATATATACATAAACGAAAATATTCCATATATATATCTTCTATTGTGATTTTTTCTTTACTCTTTAATTTCTTTAACTCATTTATAAAATACTCATTTATCACATCTGTATATTCACACTTTTCATTATTTACATATACATTGTTATGTCTACCTTTGTTCACTATACACCTAATGCTAGCTCTTGTTGTAGTACACTCCTTTTGATTCATATCGCTAACTATTTGCATGCCTTTTTTTTTTTCTCGAAACATTCTTGTCGTTCTACTATACAATGTTGCTATACCACTCGATTTGTAACTCTTTTCTTTTTTATCAAAATCGATTTCAAATTTATCCATTTCAAATTTATCCATTTCAAATTTATCCATCTCAAATTTATCCATCTCAAATTTATCCATTTCAAATTTATCCATTTCAAATTTATCCATTTCAAATTTATCCATTTCAAATTTATCCATTTCAAATTTATCCATTTCTCTTTTTTTCTTTTGTCTTTTTCTTCCCTTTGGTGTATTTTTCAGCGAATTCTCAAAGTTAGGTTCCTTTCCACAGTGGTTCATTATTATCATGCTGTCGCCGTATGTTTCGTTTTTTCCTCTGCCCTTCCTGGGGAAGGAAAAAATGTTCTTTTTTCCCCCGCTTCTGGTTTGGCTTCCCGTTCCGCTTTCCGTACCGCTTTCCGTACCGCTTTCCGTTCCGCTTTCCGTTCCGCTTTCCGTTCCGCTTTCCGTTCCGCTTCCCGTTCCGCTTTCGCTTCCTCCCCCCTGGTCGCGGCTACTTCGCCCCTTCGCACGCGCCCTTTCCACCTTCACATTGTTCAAGTTGAGCTCTAACAAGTGTGGTTTCTCCAAGACACGGAGAAGAAATATGTACACGCTACTCTTCTGGGATAAAGCAAAAGCATCCTTCTCTTCGTACTTTTCTCTGTACATTTCCACCTGACCAGTAAGAAAAGTTTTTATTTTTTCATCTATTCTCTGGCTTCTCCTGCCAAAGGGTCCAGGAAAACTCCTCAAAGCGTATATGTACTCTTCCACCTCGCTGCCTCTCCTTTCAATCTCAATTTTTTCGCTTTTCCTACAAGCTTCCTTTCGCGTTATCCCCCTTTCTATCGCTCCAATTACCGGTTGACATTTGACGAATCTCCCCCAGGTGTAGACAATCGTTCCGTTGTTTCCGAAGCAGAGGCAGACTGAGTGCTTGCTTACCGAGTTGGCACCTATACAGACCACATTAACATCGCCACGATTCCCGTCACGCGGGGGATCTACGCCATTCGGGGGGCCTACACCATTCGGGGGGTCCCTAACCGCCATGGGGGTGTTCTCCCCTTTCCCGCCAGGCGTAGAGAACATGTTTTTTATATAAGCGTCTTTTATCTCTATTTGGCCATCTTCCTCAAATAGCACGCTTGCATTGTTTAAAAAATTCTGCCTGTCCACCCTGCTTCCCAAACAATGATCTTCAAAATAGTTTAGCACAGTGTTCTTCTCCACTCCCGTTTTCATACTTTCTCCCTCGACGTACTCTCCCGAATTGACACTTCCAAAGGGGTTGTTGTTCCCCGCGTGCGACCCATTTTCACCATTGCCATTATCAGCAGCGACACTTGCACTATCTGCCTTGCCTAGGGGAATATCGACATCGTCGCTTCCTCTCCATTTCTGTCGCCTCTCCATATTTGACGTGGAAAAACTCACATCGCAATTATCAATTTTTTCTATATCTCCCTTGTATACGGATATATCCCTGTTCTCATCTTCGAAAAGAGAAGATAAATCATTTTTTTTTTTTTTTTTTTTTTTTAAATTTGTAAAATTCCCTTCCGTTGACATATTTTCTTGTAGGTGCCTCTCCTGTTGCATGTTATTACTCGTCGCTTCACTTGCTTCCTCCTGATAATGTTTATGTTCACTTTTCCTCTGTACACTTAGCTCGGATGTGTGTTCATTCGAGACAATAATTTCGTTTTCACCAGATGGGGAAGATATCTTAGGAGGGTGGATCAAAGGGACAGTCCCCTGGGAAGGTGTCACTCCTCCCTCTTCATTTGCGCAACTTTTCCCGTTTTCGTTGTACCCACTTGGGAACACTACTCCATCCGCATTGTTCTCACATTTCTCTCGGCAAACATTACCATTGGAATTGGCATTTCCGCTTTCCGGAGCAGCGTCCCCCGTTTGTGCTTCTCCCGTTTGTACCTCTCCCGTTTGTGCTTCTCCCGTTTGCTCCCCCAAGGGAGCTTTGATATCTTGCGAATTTTTTTTTTTCTCCTCTTTTAATTTGTTTATCGTATTTACGTCATTATTCTTAAATATGTTTTCATAGCTGAACAGGTGGTTACTCATCCTGCACGTCCCTTTTAAGCAAATGCAAAACGGTTGCTATGCAGCTCCGTTGCTACACTGCTACGACTAGAAGTTTGATCAAAATGAAGGGGCGAATAATGGCTCTCATTCGAAATGTGCTCTTGTCTCATATCACGAAACGTGTACTTGCATTCATTTTGGGGAGGGGCATATTCAACGGTGAACATTTAGTCATAACATCAAAGGGGACACGATAGAGAAAAATTAGAAAGGATGGGTCACGTGAAAAGTGTACACGTACACGATAGGCAAAAAGGGATCATGTCACACGTATGAGACTGTATGTATACATGTAGCACTATTTCTATGGTCACCACCACCCCCCTTGCGCGTCTGCACTTTCAAGGGCTCAATCGGGAAAGCTTACACCTGCCTGTTCTCTTGTGGAGGGAAAAAAAAATACTGCTTTGTGTTTCACTCGCTTTATACAGCCAAGGGGTGCAAGAGCGGAAGGGTAAGCTGTATATTTATGCACGTTACGCTTTATAATTGCTCCCGTACTATATACACAGTCATACCAAACAGCTATTTTTTTTTATTTTTTTTTTTTTTTTTTGGCTGTTCGCAAGGTTTACTCTTCTTTGTTTATTTAAAGTGTTTTTCTATTAGCAGAGAAGAAATCATTTATAAAACGAAACGAAAATAAATTCCCTTTTTCGTGTAGAAAATATAAACGTAATTTTTATTTTTTAGCAGGGAAGATTGCACCATTTTCCTTTTTTTTTTTTTTTTTTTTTTTTTTCTTCTTCGTACATGCAAAAAAAAAAAAAAAAAAAAAAGAAACGTCACATAAATGCCAACGTATACATGGAGGCGAACGAGGGCGCAGTGATGAATAAATGACAACGTGATGGCGACCGATGGCAAACCTTTCACGGGCGCATCGTTTGCATTGGGCAAACTCTCGCATTGCAAGTTACCGCTGTGACCGCGGCGATCGGGGCAACCGAGGTGTGCCCCACTTTACGCAAACACGTGAGTGTAAAAAAATAAAAAAACAAGAAACCACTGAAAGGATATGCAAAGTGAAATGAGGATATAAAAAAAAATTCGCGTACATTTCTACCCCTCTTTTCATAGATTCAATTTTTTTGTTTTTTCAAAAATTACAAAAGGTAGGAGAGATGTTTCCCCACCTATTGCTCCTTCGACGCGGTGTCGCTCACAAACAACCTCGCAACCGATCCCACAACCCGATACAGGGCTCTTTAGCTGCTCCATCGCTGCTCCCCATAAGTACATCCCCATTTTCCCCACGCATACATGAGGAAGGCAGTAGGAGGAAATAGGCTGTACGTGGGGAATATCCCTGGGTCGGCAACAAAGCAAGAAATTATAAAAATGTTCGAGGAGTTTGGAAAAATAACTGACATAGACATAAAATATAATAGAAATAGCAACGGAACAAATTATGCATTCATTGAGTATAGAAACCCCAAAAGTGCAGAAAAAACTATAATGAAAAAAAACGGGAAAAAATATAAAGGGTACATATTGAAGGTTGAATATAGTATCGATAAAAAAAATAAAGAGAGTACTCATAACAGCGATTTCTATTATAGATCTCATCATTGTGTTATTGTTAAAAATTTTCCTCGAATGGGTTAAATGCAAATCCGTAAGCGAGTTTTTGTCGAAGGCAGGTAGGGTACTTTACACCCATTTCGAAAATGGGGTAACCTTTGCAGAATATGAAGACAAGGAGAGTGTATTAAAAGCTGTAGCTACTCTGGACAGAACTCTTTACAATCCGCACGTGCAAATGTACGTTCGCGTTATCGAGGATATGCCTGGCGAATATGCATTCGGTGTTCCCACCGTTTTCGATACTGGAGGTGGAGACGGTGAGGGGGACCGCGACGGCGACGGCGACGAAGGTAACCGAGGTGATGGGAGCAGTGTCTGCGGAGATGGCGTGGATAACAGTTGCGCCACCATTTTGGGCGATGGTGAAAACGGACAACAGTCCTCCTTACAAATGCACAACACGAACTCCGAGGAGAGAGATAGCTCCAGTCCCCCGCAAAATGGAACGAATGATTCAAACAAAAGTCCCAAGTTGCAATCCATGGACGATGTCTCAGAAGAGATAGATAATAGTCCCGCAGACGTGTCGGAAAATAAAAACACTCCATGCTTCAAGGAGAAGGAAGAACTGCTAACATAATGACGCCAACGAGCATACCACATGTGCAAGATTATTGCATCGGCTGAAAGGAAGAAAAACAAAAAGAATTAACCCCTCCCCCACACCTATGCGACGTGCCCACCTCATGGCATCGCTTTGTTTTATTATTTTTTTTTTTGTGTGTGTACCAAAATGGTAGTTAAAAAATTCTGAACAATGTCATTGCGTTCATGTTGTTCACCATTCCCTCCCGTTTTGTCCTCCCTTTTTTCGTTTCTGTTTTGCATTTTTTTTTTTTTTTTTTTTGTTTTCGTCGCATTCCCGCCTGTTCTCTTTCCGCCTTTTTTGCGGTCCTCATTATAAAATTTGCAGTGGACACCTGGGCGATCTCCTTCCACTTAAGCTCACGCACGTGCGTAAATTTGCACGTACTCATATAGGACCAGTGTTTGTCTCTAGTTATTCGCCTTTTAACATGTTTGCGCGCTCTTCAAGTTATAAAGGAGAAGGTATCTATATCTATCCATCTATCTATCAATCTACCTATCTCTCTATATATCAATCTATCCATCTATCTATATATCTATCTACCTATGTATATATATATATATATATATATATATATATATATATGCATACACGTGTTAAACTTGCGAATGTGCCCACCTTAATGCACTGTCCAGAATTCCCCTTTTGTGGCCTTTTTGTTAAAGTGTTTTAAAATTTTTTTTTTTTGTAAAGAACATTTCTGTGTCTCTATTTTTTGTTTAAATGTTTCTATTTTGATATTACAAGGAAAGGGACATACGCCTATGTGTCGTAATACACGCGATGGTATAGTAGCTCCCGTCCTGGTCGGGTGTACACATACACGAGTGCATATTATACAACTGCATATGCACTTTTCCCCTCCCCGTAAGTGTGCCTTTTATAACTTCCTTCTCCTTTCATTTGTGATTGTACATGAAGGGGAATCAAGGATTAACTACATCAGATGCACACGTCACTATGTTGACCGTACATTGGAATTGTAAATAATTTTTTTCATCCTTTTGGTTATTGTGCAAACAATTTACCGCATGGTAAAAAAAAAAAAAAAAAAAAAAAAAGACGAATGACGAGCGCGACCTGGATGGCAATTACCATACTCCGCTTTGCAAACTAATTAGTATCGCATTCGCCGGGCATATGTATGGATAAAAAAGGTAATTACTAATCGTATGGGTCATAAGTAAAATTTCCGCCGATTGCGTTTGGGAAGTTGTTGAGATTGTTCATATGTTCCACATTGTTCATACGCCCAATGTTGTTTACGAGTTCTATATTGTTAATGTGCTCTACATTGTTAATGTGTTCCATCTGGCCAAAACGCTCCATATTATTAATTCTATCCGGATGCCTCATACTTTGTGCATTGTTCATACATACCATACCACCCATGTTGCCCATATCTCCCGCATCCTGTACCCCATCCTGTACCGCATCCTGTACCCCATCCATATTGTTCAGATTAGCTATATTAGCTAGACTAGCCAAGTTGGCTAAATCCGTGACATTTGTTAGATTTGCCAAATTGGCCAAGTCAGCTAATGCCGCCAAATTTGTATAATTGCTCATGTTGTTCATTTGATTCATGTTACACATGTCCTGATAATTTTCTTCAAAGGGGTGAATTCCCCGAGTGTCCTGCAGTTCGTCTATGCAGTCTATACCGCTGACTCCGCTAAAACCGCTGACTCCGCTAAAACCGCTAACACCGCTAACGCCGCTAACGCCGCTAACACCGCTAACACCGCTAACACCGCTAACACCGCTAACACCGCTAACACCGCTAACGCCGCTAACACCGCTAACACCGCTAACACCACCTTGCTCGTTCTCGTCCTGGGGATACCCGCCGGTGCATGGGCTCAAGTACATGTTGTTGCTCTTATCGTAGTTCCTGCTGTTTTTCATATCAAATATGGACTTCATATTATCGTACAAAGACATGCCGTTATTAGCTCCATTCTGATATGGATTTTCACCTCCCCCATTGTACAGATTGTCACCTCCTCCATTGTATAGATTGTCAACTCCTCCACTGTATGGATTGTCGCTAACCCCATTGTATAGATTGTCGCTGCCCCCATTGTATAGACTGTCAACTCCTCCACTGTATGGATTGTCGTTACCCCCATTGTATGGATTGTCGTTACCCCCATTGTATGGATTGTCGTTACCCCCATTGTATGGATTGTCGTTACCCCCATTGTATGGATTGTCGTTACCCCCATTGTATAGATTGTCGCTACATCCATTGTACAGATTATTGTCATTACCCCCATTGTATGTATTGTCACAATCCCCATTGTAAGGATTGTCTCCACTCTCAATGTACGGATTGTCGCCACCTCCATTGTACGGATTGTCGCCACCTCCATTGTACGGATTGTCGCCACCTCCATTGTACGGATTGTCGCCACCTCCATTGTACGGATTGTCGCCACCTCCATTGTACGGATTCTCACCCCCTCGATTGTATGGATTACCACTACCCGAAAAATAGGTTTCGTTTTTCGTACCACTATTACGGTTATTCATAGGTGTGCTGGTTCCATTTTCACTAACCTTTAGATAGGTTTCATTTGAACAGAAATCGTAATTATATAGAGATGTATTGAAGTTTCCACTTAAAGGTAACAAATTATTTTTGGTATTATTTATAGGAAAATTAATTTTTTTTTTAATGGTAATATATACTCTAACTTTCCTATTTTTTTCCATGTCTTGTTTAATTTTACGCATTCTCCTTTTTAATATTCTATCATATTGTTTATCGTTTACATAAACTACACTATCCCAGTAATTTTCATTACTAAGATATGTTTCCCCATTGCATATTATCTCACTCTTGTCATACATACTGTTCATACTTACTGCTCCTTGTGAATTTTCCACCGTTACATTGTAGTTAAAATTTGATTCTCTGAAATTACCATCTGCTACAAAAATAGAATTCTCCTGACTGTTTTTTTTTCCCCTTCCACAATTTTTGTGTGACACTTTTTTTTTTTCCATTGCGATAGTGTTTTACTCCTGGTTCCTGCGCACACAGAGGTGGGATTCGATGTGCGACGTGTGACGTGTGACATGAGGCGTGAGAACATATGTGCCCATGCGTTATCGTGCATATGTAGATGGATGTATTACCACTATTGCAAGCGCATGCTTATCTTACCTATTTTCAAAAAAAAAGCGGCTTTGCGAGAACACCTCTTTCCAGGGTATATTCGTGTGTGTATGGATGGATTTACTTCCAGGGGACTGAGTTCCGCTATTATTGTCAAATGTAGGCTTCTTAATCGGGTCACCCCTTTACTCGGTTGCTGATAAACTGGGGAATTGTTATCAGTGCTGAGGACGAGCATTTACTCCCTCTCTTGACGGAACAATAAGGTGTAATTTGAATTATGGGGTAAGAGTATAGTCCCTCTAGCTCTAATAAGAGATAGACATGGTCTGTAGAACTCTTATAGTATTGTGTATCACTTTTCTTGGTTATTATGGAAATGAAAAAAAAAAAAAATATATCTGCATGATGTGGTTTTCCACGAAGAAAAGGGGTGTGCATGTACACATACATTTATGTATATACAAACCCATGCATACATATGTACATATATGTGTATGCGCATGAGTATATGCGTGTAATTATACCTATTCATGTGAAAAAAAAAAAATAAATAAAGGAATAAGTAACCAATGAGATTACTTCCAACCTGTTGGTAACATATTCACACGTTCATGTTTAACTTGGCTATTGGCAAAAAAGGTAAGTCATCCAAAGGGGGGGGGGGGGAAAAAAAAAAAAAAAATGTAAACTTTTTACTTCAATAGTTTAATACATTTTTCTTTTATTTTTTTCGTATGAAAGAAAAAGAAATTGTTTGTGGTAACTATTTTGAAAAAAAAAAAAAAAAAAAAGGGGGAGCAGGGGTGTAAAGGGTGGGAGGGGGAGAAATAAAAAAGTGGGAGTTAAAAAATAAGAGGTAAACAGTGGGAAGTAAAATGTGTAAAAAACAAATAAGAAGAGAGAAGAAAAAAAAAAAAAAAAAAAAAAATTAATGAAATGAAATGAGTAGTTCCAATCTCCTTTCTTATTTTTCCATCCAATTAGCAATAAAAAGGAAAAAAAAAAAAGTTCATTTTTTCTCCCCTTTTACTACACCCCAATCGCTTAACGGATCCAAAAATCGGCATAAAAAATAGTGTAAACATAGTGTAAACATAGTGTAAAAAAAAAAAAAAAGAAAAAACAATAACACAAAGAAACCCTGCAGAATAAGCACATTGCACACCGTGGGCACAGCACTGTTTGCAGATGAGTTCTCCAGTTTCCGTTGGTGAATCTCGCTGAAGATATCCCCGTGTATGCGTACACACCTGTGCAAATCCGACCGTGCACATGTCTACCAACTGAGTGCATATTCCCACCGTTGTTATCAGAGGCACACATAAGTTTTCTTTCACCGCAGTATCTCATGCCTCACTTTTTACACATTCGTGAGTTTTATAAGACACACACATATTTTTACCTTCGAACAACATCTGAAAAGAAATGCTTTCCTTTTTTTTATTTAATATAGTCCCAAAGTGTAACATAAAAATGTGGTATAGAGGTTGGGTCCCCATTGCAAATTCGATATGAGTTTTTTTTTTTTTTTTTTTTTTTTTTTATTATATTCCTTTCCTTCTTTTCGTTATTGTGTTCTTCCTGTTTCTCCATTAATGTTTTCTTGAGGCTGAGTGGCTCCTGCTCACTCCAACATGTCTCATCCATTCCAAGGGTGACAGATGAAAAAAGAGAAAGTGCCCAAACTAGGATCTTCTATACATTCACCCTTCACTAATTACAAAGGAAATACGTACGTTTCGTATGAATTATACACACATTAACGACATTTACCCTTTTAAAAAAATGATTAAAAAGGTGGTGTATTTCAATCGTGTAGATGTTCACTGAGAGGATGTGTCCCCAGAGCATGGATACCAACTAATCATTAAATGAAATTACCTTTTTATTCGCACCTAAAGCGCACTGTTGCAATGGGGACAGAATGAATTAGCACATTTTGACAATTTTGCCTAAGGGATGGTATGCATCAGCATACACTTCTATACATTAGCATGCACATGTGCACAAACATATGGCTTGCATCCAATCACGCGTGAAATAGCAAATGGAGAGATACTCCTAGAATATCACTTTGTATAGACAAACGTGATCTTTACTACTACCCCACTGTTTAGCCGTTTCGCTTAAGAACATTTTTTCCCCTTGTTTTACTTTTCTATGCAATAATGGGCAATAATATCGAGGATGAGAAAATATGTCAAAGTAAGCAACAAGCACGTCTATAAAAAGAGAGGAAGTACAATCCAACGAGGTGTTCATATGTACAATATATATATATATATGTATACGTAAATAGCGCCTAAACGAATAGCGAATGGGAGCGGTAAATGGAGAAGTTCATATTGTAGACGGGGTCAAACATAGAACCTGTGTTGTGAACTTCCCCACTGATGTGTCCCTTTGGTCGTAGTTCACGTGTTACTCGCAAAATGGTGGAAGAATATACATTTGCACTTTCCAAGGTTGTGCTTAACAGGAGAAGCAACCACCTCAACAACCTGTCACCTACCACGATCTATTTGATAGAATCTTTAAAGATGGAAGATATGTATAAAAACGTATATTTTCATATGAACACGTTCATACACAGTTGAGAACCATGTACTTTAATTAATTGCTTACCTTAATTTGAGAATAACTGTAGAAATGGGTGTAGATAATAAAGCAATTTCTAATTTCTTTTAAAGGGTAGAATATGGGTTCCTAGGGAAGGTACGTTAAAGCCAACGTCAATATAATATACTTAATGTAACTGTTATATACCTTGTTGCGGGGTTGCGGGGTTGCGGGGTTGCGGGGTTGCGGGGTTGTGAGGTTGTGAGGTTGTGAGGGGAAATAAAGCTATGACATGGAAGATTCATCTCGTGCGAAGGAATTCATGCGAAAATAAAGCCACATGTACGAGTGTTACCTGAGAGATTCCACGAAAAAGGGTATAGGCACACAGTTGCTCATTGCATTTGCCAGCGAAACACGATGTAGTTCCTTTCCTTTTTCTCTGCAGCAAGCGCAAAAAGGGGGATGTTAGGAAACATGAAAAGGCGTCACAACCGACACGTCTATGCGTCTCTATACATAGGTAAACACTCGCCTGTTTTTGTGTGCCCACTTGGAGGAATTGGAACTGGAAAGGCCCCTAAACATTTGCTTTAAGGACATTTTCCTGGACACTTTACATCAGTGTCTGTACATTATTTCTATTTTAATTTCATCATTATGGATACTCTATTGTAACCGCCATGCTTTTTTTTTTTTTTTTTTTTTTTAAATTGCATTAAATTGACTGCACATGGGTATTTGTTAAAAAGGGACATCCACGCAAGTGCTGCATAAAGTGCATGCGTACAAACCTACATGCATACTTGCCTACACGTTTACAATGCATTCAAGCGCGCGAATGTTTTTGAGCATGAGTGGGGGGAAGAAGTACGCTAATTATGAATATACATAATAAAGTCAGGCGTAGAAATATATAAATGTATATATGAATGAGTGCGTGCATACGTGCGCGTACATAAATAACGACTGGAGAAGAGGAAGCGTAAATGACGGAGAGTGAGCTTGCTAACCCTCCTCCGTGCTTAAATTTTGACAATACATTTTTATTTTTATTTCTTTTTTATTTCCCTTGCGCTTATTTTGCCTTCTTCCGTATCGAGCTCGCGCATAAACAAAGCGAGCACTGAAACGTGAGAGTATGTAATTTATGTACGTACGTGTACGATCGCAAAGCGAAAAATACGTATGCACGTTGTGAACCCGTTTTCATGACTGTATGTGCCCAGGTAAAGGTAGAAGAGGTATTAATAAGGAGTAAGGAATCGGAGGAAAATGCACAGGTCCCACGTATTGCGAACTAGTGGGAGACGGCTATTTAGGGGAAGCAGGGCGTTCGACAGGACATGGCGGGCCTCCGAACTATGGCAGTCAGCTAAAAGATGCCTCAATACTGTGGCATGCGTAAAACAGGAAAGGAAGAAAATAGAAAAGATCTGCGCAGATGCAGCTACTGCGGCTGCATTGGTGACTCACAGAAAGGGGAAAATTAGGGAGTCGGGTTTTTCACTGGCATCTGTTTTGCAGGTCTTACAGAATCGACGGGGTGGCGACGAAGTGATCAGTGAGACCGCTGCGCCTGCTGCGCCTGCTGCGGCCATTGTGCGAATTTTGGGAGAGTTGGCGAAAAGGTGTCATCGCGGCCACGGGTTTGCGAATAGAGGCAGTTTTGCAAAGTGGAAGCAGGGGCTACGCACACTTTGGGGGGAAGGCGACCGCGGCGATGGCAGTAACCGCGGCGATGGCAGCAATTGCAGCGACTGGCTAGGCCTCCCACTGGGCCAGGTGCTGCGGATGCACCTGTCAAAGGTTCCGAAGGGGTTTGAGCGGTTTGAACGGTTTGATAAAAAGCCAGATGGATCAAATGCATTCAAACCAGAGGAAGAAAAAAAAAAAAATTTTGACAGTTATTTTTTCTACATTTTTTTTCTACTTTTGTTGTTATTTCTACTGTGTGTAGACTCAAATAGTTTGTATAATGAAATAACCCAAAATGATTTTTTTTACAATTACCTATCTAAGGGTTATGTAGAAAAAGTGAAATTGATAAACAAAGATTATGTGAAGGCATATTTAAATAAATATGGTATAGAAAAATATCACCGTAAATATGTTTCTTTTCGTATTGGTAATAGCGATTCATTTGAAAGAAAAGTAGAAGGAGTACAAAGAGAAATGAATATAAAAAGGGAAGAAATTATAGAAGTACAATATGTTAACGAAACTAATCTGTTAAATGAGATAAAAGGTTATATACCTAGTATCCTTTTTTTTTTGTTATTAATTTTTCTTTTTCAAAAAATTACATTAAAAAATGTTACAAATAGTGGGATGGATAGGCTTTTTAAATTTAGTAAAGTAACTCCTATTAACAAAAGTAATTTCAAAACGGATGTTACTTTTGCAAGTGTTGCTGGTATGAAACAAGCAAAAGAAGAAATTATGGAATTTGTTGATTTTTTAAAAAATTCTACTAAATATGAAAATTTAGGTGCAAAAATACCTAAAGGGGCATTATTATGTGGTGCACCTGGTACAGGAAAAACACTACTAGCTAAGGCCGTAGCAGGAGAAGCAAATGTACCATTTTTTAACATAAGTGGTAGTGATTTTATAGAAGTATTTGTTGGAATTGGTCCATCTAGGGTTAGAGAATTATTTGCACAGGCAAGAAAACATTCACCTTCTATTATATTTATAGACGAAATAGATGCTGTTGGGAGAAAAAGATCAAAAGGTGGTTTTGCAGGAGGAGGAAATGATGAAAGAGAAAATACATTAAATCAAATGCTGGTTGAAATGGATGGATTTCATACATCAAATCATAAAGTAATAGTATTAGCAGGTACTAATAGAATCGATATATTAGATCCAGCCATTACAAGACCTGGAAGATTTGATAGAATTGTTAATATATCAAAACCAGATATAAATGAAAGATCTGAAATATTTCAAGTTCATTTAAAAAAATTAAAATTATATAAAAATTTAGATGTACAAAATCTAAGTTTTATTTTAGCTTCACTTACACCAGGTTTTGTTGGTGCTGATATTGCAAATGTAGTTAATGAAGGTGCTATTCAATGCGCTAGAAGATCATCTAACATTTTAGGTGTACAAATGAAAGATTTTGAAATTGCCATTGAAAGAATTATTGGTGGTTTACCTAAATATTCTTCAATTATATCACCTTTAGAAAAAAAAATTATATCTTACCATGAAACAGGACATGCACTCATTGGTTGGCTTTTAGAATTTTCTGAACCTGTATTAAAGGTATCTATTATACCAAGAAATAATGGTGCATTAGGATATTCTCAACATTTAACTGAAGAAATTATGCTGTTTTCAAAAGAAGCTATACATGATAAAATTGCTGTTATTTTAGGTGGAAGAGCAGCAGAAGAATTATTCATAGGAAAAATAACTACAGGTGCTATTGATGATTTAAATAAAGTAACTCAGTTATGTTACTCTTATGTATCACAATATGGAATGAATAAAGAAATAGGACTTGTATCATTTCAACAAAATAGTAATAATGATTATGCTTTTTACAGACCACATTCAGAATGTTTAGCACATCAAATTGATAATGAAGTACGCATATTAATAGAATCACAATACAAAAGGGTTAAATCTATACTTTTAAAAAATGAAAAACATGTTCATAATTTGGCTAATTTACTCTACAATAAGGAAACATTGTCTTATCATGACATTGTACAATGCGTCGGTGAGCGTCCTTACCCAGTTAAATCCAACTATGAGAAGTTTGTCAAGGCCAATCCCTACAAGGAAGTCCTTCACGAGGCAGTTCCTTGCCAAGCCAATCAGTCTACCGGCGGGCATCCCACAGGTCAGCATCCCAGCGGTGAGCATCCAACAGGTCAGCATCCGACAGGTCAGCATCCAACAGGTCAGCATCCCACCGGTCAGCATCCCACAGGTCAGCATCCCACCGGTGAACATCCCACCGGTGAACAGCACGTATCAGGAGAAGGACGCGGACAAAATACGAACGCAAGAAATGGCGCAGAGGCGGAAGGAAAGATGTCCAACGCGAACGTAAGATAAGACGCAAGGCTGGAGTTATGCAGAAGGAATGTCTGTTCATCAGGGACAGTAAAGAAGTAGGACAGGAGGGGGTAGTACCGGCTGCATCGCATCGAACCGCGGAACGAGAACCTTTTTTTGAACATTGTGCAAGTTGAAAGGATTACTACCCTGAGAGGATGGAAGTAAAACCAAGCGGAGAATCCTCGTCATGTGTGGACCAAAACTTACATGCGCAACGGTGTGGAACATCTCGTAAGGAACGAGTGGACCACCTTTTTTCTGCTTACAGTTACGTGTAATGCTCCCCTCCAAACTGGTAATGTAAATTTTGTATTCAATCTCATATGCACCATTGGGGAGTTTCCCTTTTTTTTTCCCCCCCAAACTGGTAATGTAAATTTTGTATTCAATCTCATATGCACCATTGGGGAATTTCCCTTTTTTTTTCCCCCCCAAACTGGTAATGTAAATTTTGTATTCAATCTTATATGCACCATTGGGGAGTTTCCCTTTTTTTTTCCCCCCCAAACTGGTAATGTAAATTTTGTATTCAATCTTATATGCACCATTGGGGAGTTTCCCTATTTTTTTCCCCTTACCAAGTTTACAAACTTGCCAACATTGCATAGTTTAGCTTTCGTTTCCGCTTCCACTTGTATCCGCGGAAGGGTGCCATTTTTGTTTAACTGTATCCAACATATGAGGTTTTCACCTCTTAATTCGAAGCAAATTATGGTGAACACATCAAATGCGAAAATGTTTTCTACACGTATCATGGGATGAAAGGGAAAAGTAGGACAAATGTAGAGCATGGGATAGAGGAGGAGAATATGGTATATTACATCCACTCTCGCTCTTCTTTCGCATGCTGCTTCTCACCCATCAGTTGAGTCTATAAACGTAGGAGGAGGACTGCGTTATGTAGCGCACCCAGCGGTGGGTGTTGCTTGACTTGTAGGTTTCGAGGATGCGCAGGTACTTTATTCTGAGCTTGGACAGGTTAAACATGGGGATTTCGAAAAGGATAGAGATTGGGCCAAAATCGCGTCGCGCGTATTCATAACTTGGGCTCAACGTGATCTTCGACCGGATGCTGCACTCGCTCTCGCCCTAAGGGAAACGCAATGTGATTGCGGTGTGAGCGCGGTGTGATGGCGGTGTGATGGCGGTGTGATTGCGGTGTGATCGCGGTGTGGGCCCATATACCGACACACTGTGAATGCCGATGTGCAGACACAACGTACCTTGAACTTCTTTATGGTCCATAGCAGTTTATTTTCGTTGGGAATGTACTGGGCGGAGAAGAGATCTGAAGAGGTATGCATATCTAGGTGAACATGTGTTATGTGTTTGCACAGATTGCAGTTTACGAATACATTCGTACACGTGTACTGAGCGGGGATGTCCAGACGAATGCGAATGGTGAGCTCTACCTAAAAAAGGGATAAGAAGAGGCGTGAGTATGTAATGGGGACAAACAAAAGAAAAGAAAAAAAAAAAGAAAAAAAAAAGAAGAAAAAAAAGAAGAAAAAAAAGAAGAAAAAAAAGAAGAAAAAAAAGAAGAAAAAAAAGAAGAAAAAAAAGAAAAAAAAAAAGAAAAAAAAAAAAAAAAAGCGATGCTTAAGTATAATGGGGAGAAAAACGTGCGTGGTACAGATCACATGGCTGATCCACAAGAGAGAATACACACCGTGTGAGATGGACTGTAAGACAGATTAGCAGTTACACGAAAAGGAGCCTTGAAATTATTATTAATACGATAATTCATGAGAACACATTCTCCATCAGGTTGATATAAAGATAAAATTTTTTCCTTTTCAAATTGTGAAAGATTAACTACATGATTAAAATTACAATCATCAATTATAATATTATTAGTATTATCATTATGTACATTTTTTATGTATAGATCATCATTTAAAGCTATTTTTATATATGGATTTCCAAGTAAATAAGATTTTATTTGAATAATACCATCAATATAAGAATATATAATTTCACCTGTACAATTCATAATTAAATTAATTTTTTCAATAATATCAATAAATATTTCATTATTTTTATTATTTAGTTGTATAGGTTTTTGAGAAGCATTAGATGGTAATGTATTTAAATGTTTTATTGAAAATTTAGAAAAATTTTTAAATTTATTTTTTTTATTAATTGTTAATATTTCATTATGTATTAAATATCGTATATCTTCTGTATTACTATTTTGTAAATAGCCATAATTTATTACTTCATCTATTATTTCATATATTAATATAAAATTATTACGTATAATTTCTTCTGTTAATTGCCCACAAAAATCTTTAAATATTTTTAATAACCTATTTAATATTTCAATTAAATAACTTGGAGATACATTAAATTGAGATGTGATTACAAAATATAATGTATTATTTTTTAGAAAACTAAAATTGATACCATTTAAATAAAACATTGGGGGGGCATCTCCTTTGTGTAATTTTACATTTCTAAAAAAAAGCTCTGCGCTACCTTTTGATACATCTCCTCTGAAGTCTCTTGTAATAATAGTGTCTCCCCTTGAGGAGAGAACGTAAAACTGCGATATTACCATTGCGACTCGCTCTGGCGTACGTGCGGAGGCGGAAAAGCGGCAAGCGGGTAAGAGATCACATAGAAGAAAACGTAGACGAATGCGCAGGCGAGCGATCGCACAGACGAGCGATCACACAGACGAATGCGCAGAAGAGCGATCACACAGACGAAGGCACAGACGAACACGTGCACGTCTTTATGTGCACACTTGCGGTCGTTGCGCCTTCTTAGGAGCATGCGTTGTTTAGTGGGCGTTCTGATGCGCAATGGGGGTGGCGCCCTTTACGTGCAGTTTTCCGTGTACTCTCATCACACTGAGAGTAATATGCTTCTCCAGTGCAATGCTTTTCAAAGGTTATCGCGAACCTCATAGCGACCGGTGAACCGGAAAAACCTCGCTTTAGCTGGAAAGCCGTAGGCGCAAATGCACAGAAAGGAGAATAGTGAGAAACACTAACTTGCACATGGAGCCACGAATAAGCATAAAAACGGCCTTTCCTTTTTCCTCGCAACATTTCAAAAAAAAAAAAAAGGCATGCGTACGCATGTACATACGTATATATTTATATATATATTTATATATACATATACATATACATGCGCGGAATGTTCTTGTGCATGTACAAGTAGTGCATTTTGGGCTACGATTTCTCGCCCATTTCGCGGTCGCCTTTTTTTTTTTTTTGCACCTTTTTAACAAAGCGAAGGAGGAGGTTCCACCCTGTGAATCGTGACACAGTTTGTGCAGAAATTTATTCAGTCACGTATATGCGCGTGTTTCACGCTGCATTCAATATATCGTATGAACATTTACGTGCCTTCCATGGACGAACCGCCCCACCCTTGTGGTTTCTGCACTAATGTTAACCCTGCTCAAATAACCTTGCAGCTTCTAAGCAGATAACCTCTCTCGTTGGGGAGTTACACATCCCTTCTGCGTACATTAGTATACGTGTATACATGCGTGCAAGCGTGCAAGCTTGCATGCGTGAGTGCGCGCGCGGCATGTGCTCTTTTTACTTCCACTGGAAGCGCAAATTTTAGCAAGACCGTTTGCGCACCGCAAACAAAATACGAAAGTCCCTTTTATGAGCATGTTCAACGAGGCCACTCGGTTAAATGACAACTAACTCTTATTTCACAATCAACATGGAAAAGCAGAGCTGCTCGAGATTGCTTTTTGATTCTGCAGAATAGCCACTTAAATGGGCTCGTTAAGGTACAAAAAAAAAAAAAAAAAAAAAAAATTACGCCCACAGGTGAGCACGCTGCATTGGATGCTTACGCATAGACGCGCGTGTCTGTTTAGACCCAGGCATGTGTGTCCACACGAGATAGTGCACATTGGTACAGGGTGCCACGGCGCAGCGACGCAAAAAAAAAAAAAAAATAAAATAAAATAAAATATAAAAAAAAATAATAAAAAAAAAAAATAAATAAAATAATTAATGTGGCAAAGTGGAACAAAAACGGGTATGATGCTGCTAATCACACGGGTAAGGTGATACTACTCACACGGGTATGATGCTGCTACTCACACGGGTATGATGCTGCTACTCACACGGGTAAGGTGGTGCTATGGCCTGCGCCACGTCAGCTTAGGTCGAAGCCCTGGGTGCCGTGAATGGCCGTAATCAAGTTTTTGTATAGAGCTTCCTTTGTTAGGTAGTCGGGGAGTTTGAGGAGATTTACACAAGTAGAAGCAGTGGGTAAGCGGTTATAGTCCATAACACGGAATATGCAAAACTTGGGATGAAGTTCTTGAAAACCTAGTAAAGGGGATCTTGAACAGCTAGTAACAAACATAAGAAATAAGCTTTTTTCCTTAGGCGAAAAAGTATTTAATATTTCGAATAAATTTAAAACAGTTTTACTGTTTTCGTTGTATCCACCACCGTAAACAACATTTTTCCGCAAATCATTTACATCAAAACATTTGTCATTTCCAGATATTAACGTTTTCAATTCGTTTGCATTAAACAATTTCAGCCACTTTAATGGTATCAATTGTGACAAGCCTTTCAGAAAAAACATTGTTTTCCTTTTTATTAAGATGTTATACTTGTAGTTTATGTATAATTTTATGTATAACCGTTTATTCTGATCATTTACAGGTATATTTCTCCCTCCTTCCACCAGGTCTACGCATTCAATGTTATCCTTCTCGTGTGTCTCCGCGCTTGCCTGGCCTCCCTCACCACGTACGTCGCGTGCGTCATCTAGATTATCGCCACTCATGTCGTTACTCACGAAGCTACCGACACCGACACCGCTACCGACGCCGCTACCCACCCAGCTGGATTGCATCCCATTTCGCGATATGGAGGTTAGGTTCCTGTCGAGTGTGCTAATCAGCGAGTCCAAGTTATCCATAATGCTAAAAAATGTGTTAACATTACCACTTAAGCTCATATCATAACCTCCCGAGGAGTAACTTCCCGTACCTCGATTGGTTGTAGCCCCAGTTCGATTTGCAAGTTGAAGAAAGTAATTCTTTACAAACTCATACTGCTTTGCATCCCCAACATCAGGACTGTTCTTTTCATAAGTGCAAAATGTGAGAGACAAATTATCAACATTTTTAGCATTTTGAATGTATAGTAAGCTATTGAATACATTTTCATCTATGTAGTAAATATCATTAATGTTAATTTCATCATATAGAAGTAGATTCAGAAAAAGTTGATTAAAAACAGATTCAATTAGAATCCTTTCATAAATTGCCTTTCCTACAATTTTACCTGAAAATTGATATAGATGTAAATTATCCATTATTTTATACGTTTTAGGAAATAAACTATTATTTTTACTAGTTTGAAACAAAATAAAATTAGTATGAAAAAGTTCTCTACACAGTAAAATAATAAACTCCTTAAATAAACCACCTCCATCAATACCTGTTTCTTCATTCCCATTTTTGTCAGTAAAAGCAATTCTTATATTTTGTTTTAACTGAGTTGAATCTAATTTATTTAAAGTTATAAATGCATCTTCTAAAATATTACTACGTCGTATTAAATTGTGTCTTATTTCGAGAAAGTTAAAAAGTGTATCATCTCTTATATTTTCTTTACTTTTATTTCGTAAATTATAAAAGATTAAAATTCTATCGTCAAAAGGTAAAGTAAAAGGTGCATATCGTAACAGATAGTTAGCAAGAACGTTTACATATTTTATATTATGATTTAAATATATATCATTTTTTTCTATAAATACAGATGAATCCTCATCATAATTACTACTACTTGGATTTATATTGTTGCTTTCACCTATTATATTAAAGCGATTCCTCAATAAATTAAACGTTTCCTTTATTACAAAAAAATCCTCCTCCTCAAACACTCCTATATATGTATTAACTTCATACAACCTTCTCAGCAACTGTGGCAAAATATAACACAAACCTCGACGATCATAGCTATATAGGTAATAGCTAATCATAGTGGATGTCTGTGCTCCATCTCCACCTACGCTACTGCTAAAGTTGCCAAAGTTATTTCCTGTGTTGATGCGAATTCCTTCACTTTGTATGTTATCCATGTGCAATGCACACTCAGAGTTTATTGTCTCTTCTTTGTATTCGTTCATTCCAGGCGAGTGTTCATCTAAACTTTCTAACCATTTAAGAGTACTCGAAGCGTCTCGAATCTGCACATCTGGATCTCTCCTGTCGTCGTTTTCCTCATCGGGTAACACTTGCAGATCACGGAAATTGCTAAGAGGAGGATCTTCCAATTGGGATTCTTCTTCCAAAAGAGAATCGTCAATTCGCTCAATGTCTTCTTCTTCCCTTCGATACATCTCCTTCTCACATTCTTCATCTTCGTCATTGTATATATCTTCATCCGCAATATCGTCAATAACATCTTCCATTTTTTTCCCTCTTTTATGAATATACCCATTAGAAAGCTCGAAATTAATGGCATCAATTGATCTCTTCAAAACAATCCAGAGAGAAAAAACGAGTAGCTTGCTTACTTTCTTAAAGCAGGTATTTACCATAAAGCTTTTACCAATTTTAAAGTTTTTTATATCTATCAGTTTGGTATACATATTTGCAATAATATAGTAATGTAGTAGGAAACAAAAGGAGGTAATATATATAGACAGAGCAGTAGTGTCAAAATACGGGAAAAATAATAACTGCTTAAAAAATACAGTCTCGTTCAATTTACAATTGTACATCCAAAATAAATATATTTTTTTAAGTAGAAAAATATGAATTTCATGTTGTACTAATATTTTCTTTATTTGAAGTAGGATACCATCATGGAGCATGTCTTCCCTCTTTCCTCTCTTTCCCCTTCCTGCTACCAGATTGTCCAAGCAAAAGGGCGCACCACCCTGTCGATGCTGCGAAGGCTGACGCGACTTCTGCGATGGTGGACACGTGCTCTGCGATGGTGGACACGTGCTCTGCGATGGTGGATAGATGTTCTGCGGGGGCGGATACGTGTTCTGCGATGGTGGATAGATGCTCTGCGATGGTGGATAGATGCTCTGCGATGGCGGATACGTCTTCTGCGATGGTGGATAGATGCTCTGTGATGGTGGATAGATGCTCTGCGATGGTAATGCGCTATCGCAAGTTCTGTCGGCCTCCTCCTGCGCGCCGTTTCGCACATTTTTTACATAGTCGTGGTAGTTTCTGTATTGGTTGTACACACCGCAATGCACACTTCTAAACGGAAGCAGCATAAAAAGAAGAGCGTCCAGTTTGTAAAAGCCATTGCCTTTACATATGCACAGCAAGCGGTCGATAATACTTTTGTTGTAATAGTACCCTAGCTCTAGACTTCTACCCCTCCCAGAGTAGTTCCTCTGTGATATATCTTCGAATTCTTTACCATGAGACTGTCCATTGTCGTTCTTTCCCACAGCATTATTCTCCTTCATATCGCTGACTAGGTAAATGTAAGGATGAAATTTAAATGGAAGATACAAATAAATCTCCAACAGAATATCTATTACATTATCGTTCATTATTTCTGCATTGGTAAGAATAAATAGGAGGACGTTTTTAAAACAATTTACACCTGATATATGTTTCTGATCATACGACTCTTGGTTGTATAAATAAAATTTGCTATTACTTATGCCTTTATTATGATAATTGTAAATTAGACTACTCATTATGTTCACACCATTGTACGTACTGTTCACAATTTTGATTAGTAACATCTTCAAGATTTGTAACTCTTCTTTTAATTCTTTGTCACATGTAAATATGTCAAAAATTGTGTACTTAAAAAAGGATATAAATAAATAATAACTATCCTTCATATGGGGTATTTGTAATAAAACATATTTTAGGAGCATAGAAATTTTGCTCTTAAGATCTACTATATAGTCCTTTTTTATTTCACTTTTTTTTATTTTTATTATGTAAAAATAGACATATATTATGTCACAAAGATGCATCATTACCTTGGTAGAAGCACATCGTGCGACAATGTTCTTTCTTCCATAACAAATTAATATCCTTCTTACTGCACTAATCAATCCCTCTATGGTTAAAACTATGTAGTCGCTTACTCTTCTCAGCGATTCGCTCGTTTGTCCTAGGAAAAAACCTTTGTTCTTCTCCCCTGGGCGGCGCGACACTTTACTCCCAAGTTGTTCCGCAAAGCGGTTGTTCAGAAGGAAGTTGTATAGGTAAAATAAATGGGGAATGTTACCAACACTGCCGTCACTACTGCTACTTCTACTGCTACTGCTACTACTACTATTACTATTACTACCCCTTCCAATGGACGCACGCCGATCACGCCTATTGCGTCGATTTTCTACCTCCTCCCCTTCGAGGTACTCTCCATAAATGTTTAAACCATACATGGCATAATTTCCCAAAAGAACATCCAAATGATGCACCAAAATGTCTATTTCTTTTACATGCCGATAAAAAAATTGATTCATTAATTTGTATCCCGTCTCTCCCTGTACATTGTGCTCATTTGATTTCCCCAATTGAAGTCTGTTGTCTGCACTTTCCGCGATATCACCATGGCATCCATGGGTGAGGGACATATTTTCATTCTCATCCTTCGCACATTTATTCCCACATCTCTCATCTGTTTCGTTACCCCTTGATGGAGAATCCTCATCCAAGATATTTTCTTTATCATACAGCTTCAAAACATTTAGTAGGTTTCTCAATGGAGGATATATATCATTAAAGCACCCATATTTATAATAAGTATAGCAATTTATTTTAGAATATAGAAATGTTGACTGAATTGAAAAATCGTATAGGCATATTTTAAGAGCTTTCCTATAAATATCTGGAGATACAATTTTTTCTAAAAATATTATATCGTTTATTCGTTTAGAAAGAACATTGTCTATTTCTTTCCTTCTAATCTCAATGCATTTTATAAAACTTACATAATTGCTTATAACTCTAAAGGCATTCTTTCTCTTAGATAATGTAAGAGTTATTTCTTTCTCTCTTTTCGCCTTCTCAATAAAAGAATCTTTGTTTAGGATAACATACTTTTTCCCACTCAAGTTTATACTTCTATTTTTGCTTTCTCCATTAAACATGTTTCTATTTATATATGCCTATATTATTAGTATATTTACCGTAATATTTTCGTATCCGAACGAGTGTAGTACCTGTATCGCTATTCGGAGGAGGGATTCATTTAAAATGTTCAGTTCTATTTTAAACAAGCGGATAATCTGGGGTACTTAAAGCGAAGTCAATTCTTTGGGTAAGTACGGATTGGCGCAATTAAGTGTAATGAAATGTGCATACACAGCTGTACATGCGTGTACGCTTTTTTAACAAGGGGATGGCAGAAAAGAAACTATAACAGAATAAAGGAAGTTTCCAAATTTTCCTTAAAGACCACTCAATGAGACATTTGCATATTTTTTTTTTTCATTTAACGACTTGAAAACATGGTACATAAAAAAAAAAAAAAAAAAAAAAAAAAAAAGAGGAAAGACGAAAGGAAGGAAATGTTATATATACATTATAGCAAAATTTACAAAAACGTAATATGATGTATTATTTTTCGGGAATATTTTGTAATGTCATTTTAATGCGCGTCGACTACCCACCTTGAAATTTTTTTTTTTAACAAAATATATCAAATGCAATTTTAAAGCAAGGCGGGGAGTTGGCGAGGCGATGAAGCGATGAAGCGGCGAAGCGACGAAACGGCGAAGCGACAAAGCGACGAAGCGGACGAAATGTACATGGCGGATGAAGAGGAACGAACAAAAAAAAGAAAGCAAAGAAAAATGACTAAATATACCCTGCCATATGACCTATTATTGCCACTTGAACTACAGCTATTTGGCCTATTACTTGTTTAGCCTTGAAGGCCCTGCTAATAAAGTATATGCGAATTTACAAGAATTAATTTTTTTCTTTGGCGAAATATTTGTTGAACACTCTAACTGAGAAAATTAAGCACAATTTTTTCCTCAGTTTTAAAAACAATGGCATTTCCTTAAATAATTAAAAATTTCCTCCCTAATTATGATAAAATTTCTCCTTTAAAGAATGAGCAAAATTAGAGGGGATATATAAAATTCCTGTGAGGAGATGCCAACATTTCCCTTTTGCAGCCGCGTTCATGTTATTTTGCTGGCTATTAAACTGGTTGGTAATTCCATATACATACATACGCTAATACGTATATGCCTGTATCAGTTTATGTACAGATACGCACGTGGCATATGTATGTATATATATATATATGTATGTATTGCCACATATCTGTGGTTATGTCGTCAATTTAAACGCTGTTTGGCCTCGTTTTAGCCACGTTACTTTTTGCGCGACTGTCGAATCTCAACTTCTCATTTTCCGCGCACGCATTTTCACGTATATGGAGTTACATGTTACATTTGTGCGTTTTCATGAACATTTTTTTTTACGCCCTTTTTTCAGCTTTTTGAAGCGCTTGCGCTGTTCAGTAAAAACAGCTTTCAGTTTCCGGTTTCCCTTTTTAGGAAAATCAGAGCGGAAGAGTGCGCACAATATTGCTTACTCAGAACAGTTTATTTGTCCCTCCCCCCCCCACACACACTTCCCCATTCGTTTAATAAATGGGAATAATTCCAAAAATGCAAAATTAGTCGTAATTTCTTTCCAAAATTTTGCATGAACCGTACATGCTGTGTGTTAGCGTTTGTAACCTGCACATGTCCTCACGCGTCACCACATATCATAGCAAATACACATTGCACATGTAGAGAAATTTTATTTTAATACGTGCATGTAGATTTACACTGGCGTGTATATATACCCCGTGCGAATTCACTTTTATGGGCAAAATTACTCCCAGGACGACCCCTTAACACAGACAATTGAGCGTCGTTCTTTGGTGAAAACTTTGTATGAATATGCAATAATTTATGTGCCATTGTACATGTAAATTGGAAATGCACATGTGCAAATGCGAGTGTAACTAGCTTTTTTTTTTTTTTTTTTTTTTTATTTATTTCAAGCCAAAAAAAAAAAAAAAAAAAAAAATATGGCGGAGCATTTAGCTCGTATTATTGGTACGGAAGAGGATAGAGTAAATTGTCCATTTTTTTGGAAAATAGGAGCATGTCGTCATGGAGACCAGTGTAGTAGAAGTCACTATAAACCAAATAGTGCACAGACTTTGGTTATAAGACATATGTATGATAATCCTCCTATGGCAGTTGCAATTGCTGAGGGACAGATGGTTGATGATGAAGTATTGGACAAAGCTGCTGATCATTTTGAAGATTTTTATGAAGAGGTGTTTGAAGAATTAATGAAATATGGAGAGATTGAAGATATGGTTGTGTGTGATAACATAGGAGATCATATTATTGGTAATGTGTATATTAAATATACACACGAAGATTATGCCGAAAAAGCAGTTAAAGAATTAAATGGAAGATTTTATGCGGGAAAACCACTACAAATTGAATATACACCTGTTACTGATTTTAGAGAAGCAAGATGTAGGCAGTTTGTAGATGGACAATGTAGACGTGGTGGATATTGTAATTTTATGCACATCAAACATGTTCCAAGAGCTGTTAAAAGAAGATTGTATAAACGAATGTATAAAAAATTTCCGGAGTATAAAAAGAGGAAGAAAACAAAAGACGATTCGGATGATGCAAACCATGATACAAATAGGGATCGTGGCAGCAGAGAAAAACACAGACGAGACAGACATGGAGAGAGCCATCACTCTTCACGGCGAAGAAATAGAAGCAGAAGTAATGATGACGAAGAAGAGGCGGACAGAAGTCATAAACACGCCAGGAGAGAAAATAGCGCCGAACGGAGGGAAAAAATTGAAAGATGGAATAAAGAAAGAGAAATGAAAAATGTGGGAAAAAACAGTAACACTGAAAAGGATCAGGCACATACAGACGTGGTAGAAGAAACAGATGCCAATGCACCCGTGGGTGAAGATGGTGATAGTAACAAACTATAAATAGAACGCTTCACAGGATTAGACACACCATGGAGGCAAAATGATAAAAAGGAGAATGGAAGAAAGGAAAAAAAAAAAAAAAAAATGCACAAAACAAATCGGGCAGGGATAAACCAAAAAAATAACAATATTACGATGCTCTTAATCTCGAATCTTCTCAAGGGGGAACAGGAACAAAAGGCAGGTAGAAGTGCCAGGTGGGAGGTTTAGAACATAGACATAAAGTGCAATAATATAACGCGTTTTTATATTGTTACGGGTGCAGGTGATGCATATCTACAAGTGTCTACAATACGCATATATTTGTTGGTGCATGGGCGATGGAAATACCAGAACGCCCATTGGAGCAGTATGATCGGAACTGGAATTAGTGAATAACGTATAAATAGATGGCATGAACAAAGGGAGAATTTCCATAATGCAAAAAAAAGAATGTTTTTTTTTTTTTTTTTTTTTTTTTTTTTTGTGTGTTTAATGCAAGACTGAACATCCTAAAGGACCAGAATATTTTCTGTTCCGTTTTTACCCCCATGGTTGTCTCTATTGTTCCATTCCCTTTTCCTTTTTCTTGTCGTTTTAACTTTAATTTTAACCCCAATTTTGATTTTGATTTTAATTTTAATTTAATTTAATTTAATTTAATTTTTTTTTTTTTTTTTTTTTTTTCTAAATTCTGGAAGGTGAATATTTACGCATGTATATACTTTGTGTATGCACGGGTAGTAGTTTCTGCGTGTGAACCAAGTAAAAGGAGAGCAATTTACAAGATGTTCTCTTTTCCCAGATGGGTTGCTACAATGACGTCCATACATACGCTCTTGCGTATGCGTTTATACGTACACGCATGTCCTATATATTTTTGTCATTCGTTCTCTACCCAATCTGTGCAATATGTTCAGTGTACTACAATCTGGGTAATTATACTGATGTGCTTTAAAACGGTTACAATACAAAATATGAATACTTCTTCGGTCAATTTTATAATAACACAATTGGGCAATTTGTATTTTCCTTCTTACCCGTCCATAATGGTCATCTTCCCTGCTACCGCTTCGTTCTCGTTTGCGTCATTAATTTTTTTTTTTTTTTTTTTTTTTTTTCCATGTGCTTTTCTCCCTCCTTTTGAAGCACCCCATGTCAGACCGAACTGGGGGGGAGTCCTTTGCAAGAAGGAGCAAAAAAAAAAAAAAGATAAAATAAAGGGGTGAAAAATAAAGAAATTAAAGGGTGAAAAGGGAAAAAAAAAAATATATTAATTGTTAATGTTAAAATGCGAGGCGGATGGCAGCTGTCATAGTTAACTCTTTTCCATGCTTTTGTTACGCTAGCATGCAAGTAATATATGCATATGCTAATTCATTGTACGCGCGCGAATATGCCCTCATATGGAAAACCTAACAACGAAAAAAAAAAAAAAAAAAAAAAAAAGTTGCAAAAGCAAAGGACGAAGCAGAGGTAGAATTACAAATTCCCCGCTGTGTATTCGCCACTTCCGCTAAAATTTGCAAACTCCCTAAGCGTTTTACAAAAATAAATGCGAAAAGATGGATCACGAGAAGAAAACGAAAAAACCGTTGTCACAAATTGAAGGGAAGAAACCAAGTAAGATAAAAAGGAACGAAGAAAAAAAAAAAAAAATGTCAGAGGCCAAATCAAACATAGAAAACATTTTCAGCAATATAAAGGTTAAAGGAAAAGATAAAGGTGGGGATGTACGTAGAAATATTAACGAGGGAGGGAAAATTCAGAAAAAAAATTTGGAAAAAAAAAGCCGTACCACTGCTAAGATGAGACGAAAGGAGGAAAACGTGAAAATGAAGAAGAATGGAGATGAACGTCTACGTACGCCAGATGGGTTGCCTATATACTCAGTGGAGGAGCTGAAAATGGGTACGTTAATTTTTTCTCTTATATACATTTCCCCACTGCTATTTTGATTACATATATATGTTTGCTTATTTATATCTCTTCCTTTTGGCTTCTCCGTATTGCATCCCTACTACTCTCCACCTTCCATTCATTTGTGTCTTCCTTTATGTCCCCTTTTCGTGCATTAAATTAACATAAATTGCAATTTGTTCAATCCCACAAAAAATTTTATCCTTTTATGCAGGTAAGGGAGGATACACAAAGGAGTGCCCCTTTGATTGCAACTGCTGCTTTTAATTCTTGTAGGCATACGATTTTCAAAGCGGGAAAAATATGCTCCTATGTTATGGGCACATAAGGATAAATAAGGCGAGGCTAAAACGTACGTGAATAGTAAAGCAAAGCGTGTACTTGTATAGCACAAAAGCCACCTTCTTTAACAGAAAAATATTGAATTGGCTAACAGTTTTTCCAGGTATTTGCAAAAAGGGGAGTATATAAATGGAAAAAAAAAAAAGAAAAAAAAGAAAAAAAAAAGGGTGCCCTTGTATCCATAGAACTTTCCAGGGCATTTCTCAAGGGTATGATCTCCTATTTTAGCCAGACCTATTCATATGCGAAGCTCATTAAATATGTTGTTGCTTAACAGTGCTTCTTCTTAACATCACTGCTGCGTAACGACGTGATTGCGCCTAAGGAGAACACCTCCATGAAGTAATACGTATAATCACATGCGCTTACCCGAAAACGATATATATCCTATTCTTTTTGCAACATACTCCGTTTTTTGAGTTCACAAAATGTTGGTATCAGCAAACCTTTTTTCATTTGAATTTTCTTCATTATTCACACTTATGTTTGTAAAATTTTCTGTACATGACGATTTATGACAAAAACAAAGTACCTTTTTTTGTGGTATACATTTTTCAAAAACTTTCATCCAGTCTTTGTTTTGTATATAATTTAACAAAATCTCAACAACTGTATTTACGTTAAGTACATTGCTCTTTTTTTTCTTAATATATTTCTGCCATACAAATAAGGGAAGAAAATGTACACACATATATATGATATGTATGCATATACTGAAAATTAACGAGATCACCAAAGGAAATGCGATTTATGGGAAAAAGAAAGATATCTCTAATCATTTAGACTGACATACTAACTAAACACACATGCAAAATGTTTTGCAACGTGTGAATCTTTCATTCTCGGTAACTTAAACGTGGTGTAGTGCTCACATACGCAACGGTAAATAAGAGTTTGTTTTTTTTGTTTTTTTTGTTTTTTTTGTTTTTTTTTTGGAACAAATTATACCTCTAGAGGGAGCTTCTTTGTTACTAAGTCGTGTAAGGACGCTTGATAAAAGGATAGGTTCTGCGGATGGTTGCAAGGAGGGAAGAACGCATATACAGGAACACACACACACACGTGTGTGCATGGAATGCAATGCAAATAAAAAATGGTGCGCTTCTTAACGTTCACTTTTAGTGGCAACCTCCCCGTTACACACACACACACATATATATATATATATATATAATACCTTGGAAACGCTCCTGTCCACCAGGGCCGAAATGACATATATCTCATCGTCTCTTAGTTCGGTCAGCTCCTGCGAAATTGGACAGTCATTGTCCCAAAAAGGTGACGTTACTTTGCGC
The DNA here is from genome assembly GCA_900088485.1 of Plasmodium ovale wallikeri. Classification (NCBI taxonomy): domain Eukaryota; phylum Apicomplexa; class Aconoidasida; order Haemosporida; family Plasmodiidae; genus Plasmodium; species Plasmodium ovale. The sequence goes on along the minus strand of FLRD01000079.1, from coordinate 95,459 downwards.
TGCTTTGCTCTAATTTTGCACTGCTTCGCGATGCTTTTTCATTTGGCTAGGAATGGGCGAAGCCTCATGCGTTACCTCGGTCGCGTCGGGGGATAGGACGACAATTTTCTCCTTGGGGAAGACATCCCAGTAGTCATTCGAATGTATGTGTACTTTCCACGTATTTAGTGAGTATTTATTTTGCAATTGCATGAAGAAGTTATCACTGTTTTTTAGGTGAGTAAAATGAAATTGTATAGGTACCTCACTTTTTACCATATAATGATATGATAAAAAAATTTGTTTAGCCAAGCTACAAACTTCTTTTTCTCCCATAAAATTTAAAAAACTACAATTAAAACATATTTTATATCCATGATTATAAGCATTTAGTAAAAATTTTTTTTTCTTTTCTTTTTTTATTCTCTCTAGTAATTTTCTTTCTTTTAAAAATGTAACTTTTTCTTCTTCATTTAAATTACTTAACATTTTTAATAATAGTTGTTTTTTTTTTTCTTGTTTTTTTTTTTTTTCTTTTGGTCTATTTTTCTTTCTCTTTTCTCTTAATATTTCTCTCTTTTCTTTTTTTTTTTCCTTCTTCGTTTTTTTCTCCTTTACCATTTTGTTAATATCCTTTTCTTCAATGACATTTGCCACACTGGCAAAGAAGGCATCTATTTCGTCTTCTCCTGACATTGTTTTCCCTACACTCCATATTCGCTTCGTCTTTCCGTCCTACCGTTGTTCGACAAAACGTGCATACATATATATACATATATACTTATACATATATACTTATACATATATACTTATACATACATACTTATACATATATACATATACATATATACATATACATATATACATATACTTATATACATATATAATACAATACTCCTTCCAAGTCAAGCGTTCAACTTGGATATATATGTACCCTAGTATTGATGATGTATTTTTTCAAAAAAATAAATTGTATTCTTTTCTTTTTTTTTTCATTCTTCAGCAATTACGGCTAAATTGTTTGCGTTTTGTAGAGCCAAATCAAAAGTGGAGAGGAGGAATCATCAAAAGAAATACTCTAATTGCGGAAGCAGGTACAAAACATACGTACTTGTACTTGCGTATATGTGAATGCGTGATTAAAGCACACGGTATATAATCTTTCGCAGTTACTTTCGGGGCAGAGGGCGAATGAATTTTGTCCTCAACAAAACATGGCAACTGCATGCCGCCAAATTTTGTTGCACCTTCCACATAAGGGGTGGGGAAAAATTAAGAGCGTTATTATTTCGTTCAAGTACATGTCTCAAGTATTGCACTTCTTCATATTTAAATATGGACCATGCGCGGATGGGTACCCAACCCAGAACAAGGAACAGCCGCAAAGGGGCAGCCGCAAAGGGGAAGCCGCAAAGGGGCAGCCGCAAAGGGACAGCCGCAACGGAGAAACCACAATTACAGCTTCAATTTCCCCATTTTTATTGCACGTTTCGCTTAAAAGGCTAAATATATAACATGAGTTGCAAACAAGTTTCATGTTCATACGTAACATTAACGGAGGAGTAGCACCCCAGTGGAATTAGGCAAGGTCAACGTGTCAACCGTGGGAAGAAGCTTACGTCTCGCTAGTTCACCTCCTTTTGGGGTACGCAAAAAATTATAGAAGCAATTATAAAGAAATTTTCAAAAAAAAAGAAAAAAAAAAAAGGAGATAAAAGCATATGTACAGTTGGTAGGATTAACACTTTGGGCAGTTTTCACAAAAAACAGAAAGTAGTTTTTTTTTTTTTTTTTTTTTTTTTTTTTCAATTAATCTTACCCATTTTTATTCATATTTGTAAAAAAAAAGAAAGGAAAAAGAATTCCTTGCAAAAGCAAAGCCTGATTTGTTGTTTTTGAGCTCCCCATTTTGGAGTGTTACTTACCGGGAGAGCGTTTGTCGAAACTATCTGTATGCATACACACTCATACACGTGCATGTACGTGCATATGCGTGCACATATGATAATGTGCGGTCATACGCACGGTGTCCTTTGTAGTTCCCTCTATAGAAGGAAAAATAGGAACGTACACCTGCACCGTTAATAAGGAGGTACTAGGTCGTTCCCACGAACGAACTTCCTTACTTGCATGCATACATATGCAAGCATATATAAGTACTCTATTTCCTGCTCTCCCAAACAATTGTAACAACACACATGTGGCTTAACGCCTATCCACTATATAATAAGTAGGCCATGCTTAAAAGTTTTAACAAACCTCTACTATTTGCCAACGCAGCTTCCGTGTTGGTCATACTTTTCCTGTTGCATAATTATGGCAGAGGCAAAAGCGAGGATAGAAACAATCGCAACAATGGCAACAACCGTTGTAGGAAGGGAGACAGTAACTGGAGCATTAAAGAAGTGCTAGGAAAGATGTACGAAGCTGCGGAGGGATTAATTTCTTCACCCATTGAATTTTTTAGAAAATACCAGAAATTAAAATTACCCCCTATAGACAAAAACGTAACGATAAATTTAACCGAAGAAGAATTGGAAGAAAAATTTACTCAGACATGTAATGCAGTTAAAATGTTTAGAGGGAAAATGAAAGTCGAACAATGGATGTATCTATACGGACTGTACAAGCAAATCACAGCGGGGGATATGCAACTAAGCGAAGACAGCAATGAGAAGGCAAATGATTCTAATATAGGGAAAAGCACTTCCAAAAAGCAGGAAAAGACAAAAGATGATAAATCTAATAGCTTTATGCAAAGTGAAAAAATGATTGCATGGAAAAATTGCTACGGAGTAAATAAGAAGGTGTGTAAATTTTTGTATGTAAAATTTTTTAATGAGTTATTTCCTCAAGCTTTAGAAAATATGAATAATAATTTCTCCTTTGACATTTCAAAGGGAGTTAGTAAAATGAAATCATTTAAAGAAAATAACAATTATGAAAAAGATACCATACATGAGAGTAGCAATAATTTGTGTGATATACTATGTCGTAATGTTGTATCGGCAAATCTAGATGACATAAAAAAAGCTTTGAAAAATTACCCATATTTAATAAATAAAAAAAATACAGATGGGTTAACTGCCTTACATTATGCATGTGATAGAGGTTACTTAGAAATTGTAAAATTTTTAGTAAACCAAGGTGCTGATATTAATGTAGAAGACTCTTATGGTGATACAGCTATACATATTGCTGCATATTCGGAAAAATCGGACATAATTAATTACCTAACTAGTATTGGAGCGGATCTAAATAGAAAAAACGCAGATGGGTTAACTGTCAATTCGATACTTCATCAAACGTGATCTTTCTTCCAGTGGAAGATATTTCGAAGAAGCTTCTTACTCGAATACGGAAGCTCTTTTACTTTTCATGAACTTTCTCCATTTGCAACCTTTTCCCCCTTTTTCTTCCTACCTTCCGTTTCTATCTTCTAGGATGGACCCATCTCACGTTAATAAAAACGGGAGAATTATTCGAAAAGCTATTGGTAGTATATAACAAAATCGTCTACTCCCCACGACGTTGCACACGCATCGGTCGTTTTTTTTAAAGTGCTTCCCATTAATATATTTATTTCTTCTGCAATTTTAAGAAAAATAAAAATGTAAACATTTGTGTATATATTCCCCTTACATGCATATGTGCACATGCGTAGTTACGCATGTGGTAATGAAAAGATGGAAAAAAAATATATGTCACGCCTTTTCCTCTTTATATGATTATGCCGCACCGGCAGTGTGCGCAAATTCAATGTCCACGAGAACCTGTCCAAATGGTGTTAAAAAATACGAATTTTAGATGTTTTAGTGTCATTACAATGAAAAGGTGAATTTTCAAAGGGTCTTCCTTTTTTCTTTTTATTTTTTCCTTTCTAACTGATAATTTGTCGGGAGTAGCCATCCCACAAACGTCTATTCCTGATTGGCAATCCTATAAAGGGAGAAGAAAAATCTCAAATCATTTTTGCAAAAATTAAAATGGGTTATTCTCTTAGGTCTAGTTACCTCCATATAGCAAGTTGTATGGGACTCTGAATGGAAAAAAAAAGGGAAAGGAAAAATATATTTTACTACTCTGAATTTGCGTTCACTGCGCCCAATGAGGTATGTATGCACACATGTAGAGAAGACAGGTACCCTTCTTGCGATTGCGATTGCGATTGCGATGGCGCATGCGTAGTCTTAGACGGTCACCTGTCCAGACGGTCTTGTTGTCCACTTGCAAAAAGAGCGAATCGCCATTCCACATATCGAAAAAATGAACTCTTAATTTAATTTTTAATATACTATGCTTAGGAAGATTCACAATTTTCGTGTACGCCTCGGTGGATCCAAATTTGCTGCGCATACATGAAAAGAGACCCTATGTTTTTACACCTTTTATATGCATTTTAGTTGTAGCTCTGGATGCGCATCTTTCTTTTTTTCTCTTATCCCTTTACCATGGTCCCCCAAGGAAGGTGTCAGGAGAATTGCCACATGTGCTAATATCCTTTTTTTAAAATTTTCATTTGAAAAAAAAAAATCAAATCAAATCAAATCAAATCAAATCAAAATAATGGTAGAAGGGAGTGAGAGTAGCACATATGCACTGCTTGTTGCATATCACATTTCGTGCCCTTAAATGGATGAACCCATATGTGCCGTGTTATCATGCATGAGTACACATGGAGTGAACTGTCCTTACCGAGGGTGTCCACGAGTTTTCCTTCTTATCGAATGTGTTAATGTGGAATAAAATCCACTGTCTCTTTTGCAAAAATAAAAAATCGTTAGTATGTATAGTCCCATAAAAGTTTAAATTGCTTATGGCTGAACGATCATCCTGGAGTTGCATATAAATGCTGTCTTTGCTCCTAATTGTAAAGGAGTTTTTTTCCCCAAAAAAATCGATCGCTCTTTCACATTTCTCCGTTTTTGCCTCAAACGTCAACTTCTTCGTTTTTATGTTATATTCTGCGTAAACTGATTCGGAAAAAAAATGGAGCACTCCGAGGAAAAGTGCACTAAAAAAAAAGGCATTAAACAAATAGGAATTCATTTTTTTTTTTTTTTTTTTCTTTTTAATTCGCTATATCAGCACCAAGGGGGCTACGCAAGTTTGCTATTGAGATATCCGCAGTAATTTTCTGCAATTTTTTGTTATATATTCTTGTCTTTTCCTTATGCTACGTGCATGCGTGATTAACAGCAGCGACAGGAAGCGCTGTAATATAAAATAAAAGCAGTATTATTTTTTTCGTCAGCAAGGAATTCCTTTCTACTGCTCTATCGTCACTTCGTTTTGGCATTTTCCACCTTGCTCGTTCCTTTTTGCGCCTATCAGAATTGCCGTTTCTTAAAATTGGGGCAATAAGTTAACGCTTATTGTGTGTATGCATGAGAAAAATTTTCAGATATGCCTTCCCGTTTAACGATTTTTTCTTCATATCAAAAGGGAATTTAACCTCAATTTGCATTAACGGACTTTTTCGATTTTGCTATATGTATATACACTCAAAGGTGTGCATAAAAATTAAGAAAATGAGTTTCGATAAAATATATGCTCATGTACAGAAACATATATGTATGCATACATTTACAAATGTGCATATGTAGGGTGCTCGATTTTTTTTCATTAAAGGGAAAACCATTTAAGAAACATTTGTGACATGATGATTGCGCATTTAAAATGTACATGTACCAAGTACACCATCCCTGATGAAGACTGCGATACGCCAATAAGGGTATCAGGAAATAAAGAAGATATATTAGTAGCCGTTGTATATAATAAAAAAAACGTAATTCTACACAAAATAGTTAACACTGAATTGACATACTGCGACACGATTTATACAGGTGTAAGTTGCAATAATTATAGCGTAAAAGAAGAGAAATACACACGAAAGGAAAAGTGTTACACTGGCTTATGTAATACCTTTTTGTGTTACTCATCCCCACAAAACTGTCTCACATATACGTAGACATACATAGAGTTATGCATTAAAATATGTACACCAACACAAGTGTCTATAAGCAAAAAGAGTTCCCCTTATTTCTCATTTCCATGCAGAGTAGTAATAAAATTATCGGACTAGAATGGTCAAAGCAAAACGAGCTGCTCATAGTTACTATTGATATGAACTGTCTTATTTATAAGAAAAATAAAAATGCAAAATGGGAATGTACAAATGTTAATATACCCACTGAGGAATTACCAACATGCGTTTGCTGGCACCCACATACCCATTCGTTCGCTATAGGATTTTCATCAGGAAATATATTTATTTGTTCAAAAAAGGAAAAGCAGAAATGGGTAATAAAAAAAGTCGTGAAACATATTGGAAGTATTTTATTTTTAGAATGGAGTTCCTCTGGTATGTGTCTATATATAAAAAGTTCTTTTTTTTCTTTTCTGTTTTCCTTCTTTTTTTTCCTTACTTTTTATCTTCCCTTTTTTTTTCTTTTTTTTTTTTTTACATTTCCGATTTTTCATCACTGGAAAGTAATAATTAAAATAAAATAATCACAAAACGTTGCCTTTTCGTTACATTTTTAAAGGGTATATACTGTCTACCAATTCCCTGGACGAAACATCCTTGCTTATGTGTACATCGGGCTTACTGGATGAAGATTCAAAAAATAAGGAAAATCTTAAGTAAGCTTAATAACTCATTATACTTTGCTTTTTCTTCTTTATTTTCCCCATACGTTGCCAATTATTTAATCGAATGTTTCTATTTTTCTTTGTATCCATGCATATCCTATGTGTTCTCCCTTACGTAGGGCATACGCGCATATTGAAGAATTTATCACAGAAAGGAATTTAAAAAATAATGACGTAATAAACAAGGTAACAAATAATATCCCTCTTTCTTTTTTTCCTTTCTTCCATACCCCCTATTTTTAACGTCCATTTGTAAAAAGTTTTATTTCGATGCATTTAGAGCAGATTGAGTGTAGAGGACATGTCATATTTCACAGTTCTTTTTCCGCATCAAACGAAAAAGTAGCCATAATTGGTATGAACATTTCCGCAAACAAAAAAGGAGAAAAAAAAAAAATATATATATATATATGAACAGTTAATGAAGATGTGTGTGTGTGTGTGTGTTTTTTTTTTTTTTTCTTTTTCCATTTCCGACTTTTTAGCTAGTAGTTTCGAAAGTAGTTGCAAAAAACAGCAAATAATAATCTCCGACTTTTTCAAATCACCGGCCAATACACAGTTCGTTTCGTGGATTGGTCAGACCCTTCAAAGGTGTATGTTTCTGGATGAAGAGAAGCTATTAGTTGTATGCACAGAGGCTTTCGCCATGAATGTTTTCGCACTGGTGTGCTCGTATGTGTGGATACACGTGTGGTTTTAAATATATGTTTGTACGTATGTGTGCACATATATTTACTCGATGCACTGACCTATATATTTACAAATAAAAGAGCATAATAAGTAAATTTTAAGGATACCCCCTTTAGGGAGCACATTTTATGTAGTAACACCACCCTGATTTAAAACGTTTTTCTTTTTTTAGTTTGGCTATGAGATGTTTCCAATTATTGTGGAGTGCCTACATGGGGAATGGATTATCTCCAGGGTTGTATTGCCGGAGTTTAGCATTAAAAATTTAAGTGTTCATTTTTTTTATGATAAGAAAAGTATTCAAGATATAGAAAAGGAATGTAATCACATGGAGGGGAATGAAATTATTGGAGAAATAATTCCTCATTCTAATAGCATTTTGCAAATATCTATGTTGGAACCATATCAACATAAGGAATGTGGCAAATTTGTAACGGTGTCAAGCGATTTTAATGTTGTTATTTGGAGTTTTATTTTATGACCACTTTGGCTAGATAGCTAGAAAAAAAAAAAAAAAAAATATACATGCGCTCTCCATAAAAAGAAGTTTTTTGTTGTAAACACAGGTGCACACACACTTATGAAAAAAAGGACATCCAATTCCATTATTACAGCTATCTCGAATATAGTAAAACTTAAGTAGGGTCATATTGATAAGCGTAAATTTGCATTAACAACGAAATGGAAGTAGATTGTGTATAAAAAATAAAAGAGCAAAAGCACAAGTGTATTTTTTTTCACGGAAATATTCATTAAGTTTTGTGGCACATGTGCGCCAAGCCAAACAGTGACAATCAATTTGAAAATCACTAAGTGTGTATGTGTATCCACGTGCAATGCGCGCGAAATGGAAACAATTATGTACCACTGGTCCTTCACAAAGGTAGTGAAAATTTTACTTTCGCTCGAGTAAAATACAAAACCGAAAATACACTTACACGCGAAATACTCCACGAAAAAAGGATGCACGCGAAGCGTTAACCAAATATGCATACCTTGAAAAGGAGAAAAAAAAAAAAAAAAGCGAAATAAGCATTGTAAAAGAAAAGGAAAAGCAACCAAAGAACGCAACCTCTTGGTTCCATAAATAGAAAACTAAGAAATAGACAAAAAAAAAAAAAATTATATTGCTATTAAAATAATCTACATGATACACAATTGTGCACATAGCGCGCAAGCATTGTGAGTTACGTGTGATGTGCAACTCAGCTAAATGAGAAATTTCTGATAAAACATATGTTTAATTTATAAGTTAAAATATATATATATATATATATATATATATATATATATGTGTGAACTGCGTATTTTTGTTGTTCATCGATCTATTCCATTTTTGCAGAAAACACTGGAACAGTACACGTGTTTGTAAGTATTTTTGCACATATTTTTGTGCATACCTTTGTTTTTTATCCTTCTTTTTAGCGCATAACATTTAGTATAAATTTCGTAGCATTTAGTCATAAACAGCTTTTCTCCCCATCGACTTTATTTCACTTCGCGTTTTTCCGCGCTCTTTTGCACTGTACCCTGCATCATTAATTTTGAGGTGCTAACTGCGTAGTTGCATTTTCCCGCTCTAATAATCGCCAAACACAGTAAGAAGTGTAGAACAAACAGTTTTAATACACCCTGAGACATTTGTTCAATACAGCTTCCCAACGAAATGTCGTTTGAGCTGAAGGGGAAAGGGAAAAAAATAACGTAGCATTGTTGAAGAAGACATACCTACAACAAAAAAAAAAAAAAAAAAAAAAACAAGGAATACGAAAAATGGAAATTTTAAAGGGAAGTATGAACAAATTCTTATATAAAAAAAAAAGCAACAAATTTAATTATGATGATGAAAAACCATTTGATTCATTCTTCAGAAAGAATCGTGTGTCTTTTTATGACGATCCCTATACCGAAGCAGTGTTTTTATTAGTATAAAAGAGAAAAAAAATTATACAAGTACATATGAACATATATATGTATATATTTCTATGTATACATGAGCATACCTTGCGATGAAACCCACATTTGCGTGCACCTAAATGTTTATGCATGTCCTTCACGTGTATACAAACATTTCCATTTGCCATTCGTTCCTAATTAGGATAAAGGGAGTCATCCTATAAACTACAAGTTGTAAAAATTGAAAAAAATTGTTTCTGTACATGTATACATTTGCCTATGCATATATATTCCACAGCATGGGAAATATCTTCTCACACACGCAGATATATCTGTGTGCCCATGCAAATGCATACCCACGTAAACATTTTCCTCTGCGAACCAAATTACAAATGTGCAGGGTTAACGGGGAATGTGTTCTATTCAAGGGTGGAGACAAAATACAACACACGAAGAAAAAACAGGTTTCACACCAACATTTTTTAATGAACAGTTAACGTTAAACAGTTCAATAGTTACCTTCTTAACGATTTATTTTTAGTACATGCATATCTTTATCTACATATATATATATATATATATTTATTTATTTATTTATATATATACGAGGAGTTAGAAGGAAACACTGCGTTTAATGAAAACGGACTGAGCTAATACATTCGTTTCATTTGCCATGTTTATAGAAATGGAAATATTTTTCTTTTTTTTTTATTAAAATGACAGGAATTTGAAAGAATTAGCAAAATTGTTAACAACATTGATTTTCTAAATTCCTTAAAGAATAAAGTGCATAACACAGATATTGAGAAAATTATAGAGCCGTTAGGAATTTATGCCCCAAATGAAGATGTACAGAGTGAAAGGTAAGTATTATCTCATAAAAATAAGTAAACTAAAAATTCAGAAGAGAGAGAAAAAAAAAAAAAAAATGAATGCAAAAAGTTTTTAAAAGGGATTCCAAATAGGGTAGATAATAATAACACATTTTAAGTTTATTTTCTTTCCAGCGGAAAAGAGAGTAAAAATATTTATAAGATAAAATTGGAAGCTCTGAAAAAAAAGTATGATGACCTTAGGGGAAGCATAGACAATAGGATAGATCTCGAACTGATTAAGGCAAGCGCCTTTCACACTTTCATATAGCATTTCGCGTGATACCTATTTCGTTTCTCTTTACAAAAACTGTTGCAGTGTTAATGTGATCATCATTGTCGTTTTATGCGCGGATATAGATGAATACCTGTGTGTACATAATTGCAGATGTGTGTACTCACCCTCGCTCTTACTTCTGCACTAACATGCCCCTTCACATCCATACTAGCGCATACGTTCCAATCCGTGTCATTCACTGGGAACCAGTTCATATAAAAACGCTTAAAATTTTTTTGTGTTTATTTGATTGAAGGCTGGAGTGTTTTACAACAAAGAAGACGTACAAAATATTCTGTACGTGGTGAGAAAGTATCAGTCTGAGATTAAGAAAAAAAAAAATACCATAAACGCGCAAAACGAGATCATAGGAAATATAGTGGAGTACAAGTAAGTATATAAATCTAAGCGAGAGAAGGTGTTGCAAAGGAGGGCATAAATGTGTGCGCACACCCTTCACGATTTGTACACCTCATATGCTTCTGACCAAGTCCACACATCATACACTGCCTACTTTTTCCCTAATAATTGTAGCAAAATTAATATAAACAAGCTCGTCGTTGATAAAAGAAAAAACGAAAAACTCATGGAGGTGTGCAGAACCTACTACGAACAAAGGTAAGGATAAAAAGGGAATAAAAAGGAAAACGAGTGAAGAAAAAGAAGTATAGGAGTAATTTATACATATCTCTTCTACCCACCATTCCTTCTTTCTATTTAGTAAAAATGCACAGAAGCAACTGAAAAAATTGAAGCACTCATTTCTTGAATATAAAATTGCTTTGGAGAACATCGTCTCGTGCTGCGAGAAAATTGGGGTAATCAAAAAGAAAAAATAGCAGAGGAGAGAACAAACGAAAAGGAAGGACACGAAAAACAAAAACGAAGCAGCGACATATATTTACGAAATAATGCCACTTTTTGTAAAATAAAATTACACATGAATTATTGTTCATGTCACTATTTCAGGGGGACAAAATAATTTTAATGGATGGAATAAAAGCAGCCAAAGCACAGACAGATCTGTCCATTGCGACTGAAATACTGAACACGTAATGTATTTTAATAAAACGGGACATTGTTACTTGCAGTTCTGTGATACAAAGAAAAAAAGCTGTAATATTTTTACATCTACATATAAGGAGTAACATTTTCACACATTTCGCCTATTACAATGACAAATTTTTACTTTGCAGGAAGAAAATACAGGAGCTGGAGATGAACATCTGTTATTGCGAGCAGCATATAAACGTAAGCATCGGATCGTGTCGAAGCGCGTTTACATGAATATACGAACAGTTGCCCGTGTGCGTCTAATTTCACATGAGTAAAAATGTGTATATATATGTGCGTGTCCGTGCTAGCTAGCGTAAGGTAGAGCACATTTAAGTACAAGGCAATAACACCTTTTTTGTGTCATCCATTTTTTTTTCGTTTTTTTTTTTTTTATTGAAGTGCTTGAAGGATGACTTGGTTCTGAAGCTGGAGGAGTTGCAAAAGGAAAAAAAGGAGAAAAAGGAAGCTAAGAGTGAGATACTGTCATATAAAAATGAGATATCGAAGAATAATAATTTCCTGATAGAGGTAATATACATCACCAGTGTTGTTAATTTTTTTCCTACATACACGTATCATATGGTGCGCAGTTGTGCATGTGCCTTGTCCCATCGTCTCAGCCGTTGCTTCCATCATTTGGCACAATATTTCTTACAATTTTTCCCCAATTTTTTTTCATTTTTCCCTTACGAATGAACAGGTATTGGAGGACTTTCGCCGAATGATAACTAGTGTAGATGATTTTCTCAATAAGAATGAAGATAAAAATAATTTTAGCACAGCTTTCAGTAAAAACAAGGAAAAGGTGGGGACAACAATTGCACGCATCAGAAGAGATGTTTGCATCTCTCCCACATTTCGCACTTTTGTTCCTATCCGTTTTTTCCCGTCTTCTATTTTTTACCTTCACCATTCTTCTTCTCACGCCCACCTTATTTCGAGCAGTACAATGACCTAGTGAAAAAGGCATCGGACAAAAACAAGGAATTCAAGAAGAGGGGAGATAAACTCATGCTGTCAAAAGATGTAACTGAGAGAGAATTAAAAAAGCACGAAGAATACCTGAACAAGCAGTTAAGTGAGATTAAGCAAAGGGAAGCAGAGAAGGAAGAAGAAGAAAAAAAAAAACGAAGGAAGCAGGAAGAGGAGGAAAAGAGGGTGGGGAACGAAATAGAGGAGAACAAAGCTAAAAATTACGAGGAAAAAGAAGCTAAAGAAGCAGCGGAAGAGGCAATAGAGGAAAATGTTGAAAACGAAAGTATGGAATCGAAAAAAATAAGGGAAATCCTAGGATTTATAAAAGAAAAAAATGTAAACGAATAGGAGAAAAACAAAAAAAAAAAAAAAAAAAAAAAAAAAAAACAGATACATCTAATTTTTCTTTTGTACAGGCTGACATATTACAATTTGAGGACTGTATAGATATTATTTACAAAGCGGTAATAGAAATATTACTCTATGTGCACACTTACGTAGTTACTTTTGTAGCTACCTTGCAACTGAGCATGACCGTTTTTATGTAAATAATTAGAATTCCCGCTTAAGTAATCCCCATTTCGCTACTTTTTTTTTGCATCTAGAATTTACCACTAACGCATAGCAAATTAAGCGAGCTGAAGAGTAAGGGGGACATGCGCAAGGATGATTTCGTTGAGTTTATTAAAACGTTTATACTAGATGAAGAGGAAGCCTTACAAAACATGATAACCTTTTTCGAAATTTGGGATGTTAAGGTAGATTAGTTCTAACACGTACGTATAAGCATTTGTACCATGCAAGTATATACGTATGTCTATGTGAATATAAATAAACCGAAAGGGCCTCAACTCAAAATACGAAAGGGGGGAGAGGGGTGTAAATGAGCGGGAAATTATCTGAGTGCCAGCTCTAGCATTTTCCATTCAGCCCATATATATATATATATATATATATATATTCACTCGCGTGGACAGTAACACAAGGGGTACTATCCCCCCCTTGCCCAATTTGCTACATGCGTTTTCCCCATTTCTATATACATCTGATTTTTTAACTATATAGAAAACGGGATACATGCATAAGGACCTGTTCGTGTTCATCTTAAAACAGTTCGGGGATAAATTAACGGAAGATGAAACCGCTTATTTGCAGAAGTAACAAACAAAAAAAAAAAAAAAAAAAAAAGGAAAAGGAGCAGATGTAGCAGTGGATGTAGACATATACGTATATAAGGAAATTTTTTTCCATTACGTCAAAAATAGTGCTCTTTTTCCAAGCTCATTTCTTTCTTTTTTCATCTCTAGGGAACTGAACTTATCGAAGGAGTCTAATATATCTTATGTGAACTTACTGAAAAGGTGGGATCAAATAAAGAGGCGAGCGGAAAATATTCCATGACGTTCGCCGGCAATATATCAATGAGAGCACATGTACACGTGTGTACTCGATTAAGTGTGTTTTGTGCAAAATGTTCATAATATTTTTCTCATCCTTTACGTCCATTTGCAGGTGGATAAAAGGAGAAGATGAGTAGCTCGTTTTGAGCACCCTTTGTGGGATACCACATATTCGGCAGGAACTGAAAAACTCCAAAAAGGATTGTGCAGAAAAATGGAGAGACATGAACAACTATTTTGGAAGAGAAGCTAATAAGAACTCTATAGGCATGCAAGCTAGATGTGTTCCATACTTCTTATGGGGAGTTCCTTCATAAATATCATTCGCTTCTCACCATTCAGTTTTGTCATACTCCGACTGACATCACTACTTGATTTCTTTCATTACATAACGTACGTTTTAATCCTAAGGACACATGTCCATTAGTTCTGTTTATCATCAGATGTGCGAAGGAGCAAAGCGTTTTTGATTAAATTTTTGCTTGGCTATGTAAAGAGTAGGATGTACGAATATCACGTCAACCACTAAAGCCCAGTGTTCGCTTTTGCGCACTCCCCTTTGTACAATTTAAAAATTTTCGAACGTTTATGGAATTTTTCTGAGTTATATATCATATCAAGAGTATTTTTTTTTTTTTTTTTTTTGTACATTTCCACGTCTGTATTTATTCTTATATCTTTGAACTTTCACTCTATGATTTTTCCTAAAATGTTTCTACTTTTGGTTTTTTTTTTTTTTTTTTTTTTTTTCCCAATTT
>FLRD01000079.1:0-74061 GCA_900088485.1 Plasmodium ovale wallikeri | reverse complement strand
TTATATATAAAAAAAAAAAAAAAAAAAACGACCTTAAATGGAAATAATTTTTTCCTTTTAAACATTGCAAAGCGATGTTATTTCCATATTTATGTCCTCTCAAAATATGCACAAGCTTGTATTATTTTATTTTATTTTTTTTTTTTTTTTCCGAAAGTCAGTTTTACATTTTGAACTTCATATTTTGATGAATATCAAAATTTCTCTGTAGTCACATTAATTCGTTACTTGCAATTTTCCGTGCCCTTCCAATCGCACTTGAGAAGGTATTCCTATTTTTTTTTTTTTTTTTTTTTTTTGACTGGTAAAATTGAAGCAATGCCCGCGAAAGTGCCCATGAACAGTGAGTAAATACAATATATACACGCTTAACAGCGTAGTAGCGTAGTAGCGTAGTAGCATAGCAGCGTAGTAGCGTAGTAGCATAGCAGCGTAGTAGCGTAGCAGCGTGTCGGCACATACGCCTACGCTGAAACGCACCCCATTCGTCTGTGTGTAAATACTCTCCTATGAGAACCTTTAAAATGCCGACATACGCTTTTAACCGTAGAAAAAAATAAATTAAAACGTAATATTAAAGCTACCCAAAAAAAAAAAAAGGATTACTTAGGTGAACTGCTGCAAGCAAAAGTTAAAGCAGAAAAATGAAAGATGCCCTTTTCAAAGGTGCTCATCGGAGGATTATTTTGTACACGACAAAATTATAAACTTCTACCACCCTCTCACCGGGTTTGTTGTATCCCTGTTATTAGCGGCGAAGTAGCTGCTTTTAGAGAATTTCGTTTTTATAGCTACTACCCCCCGTCCAGTTTTTTTCTCGTAAAATGACATCCGAGTTACAATTGTGTGCTCTTCTGGTGTGCCTACTGTAATTTTTCCGCACCTTCTCCTACCCCACCCCCTCTCCCCACACACGCATGATACCATCTCGCACAATCGCATACCTGTGCGGACTTTTGCCTATTTTCGTCGTGCTTTCCCCCTCCATTTTCTTTGCCCCCTCGACGAGTTCATGCATGCAAAAATTAACACCTGATTGCACTTGGGAAAGAATAAAAAGAAAAAGAAAAAATAAAAATAAATAGAAAAAAAGGAAAAATAAAAAGAAAAAGAAGAAGAAAAAAAGGAAAAATAAAAAGAAAAAGAAGAAGAAAAAAAGGAAAAATAAAAAGAAAAAGAAGAAGAAAAAAAGGAAAAATAAAAAGAAAAAGAAGAAGAAAAAAAGGAAAAATAAAAAGAAAAAGAAGAAGAAAAAAAGGAAAAATAAAAAATAAAAAATAAAAAGAAAAAGAAAAAGAAAAAAAGCCTTATTGCGCTGCTTCTTACATAACACACTCCAAGGTGCCTTGTGGAAGGTATATATCGTCGCTCAAAATTATGCGCATTTTTGAGCAAACGCAGTGTGAGAAGAGAAGCGAGTAGAGGTATAGGAACTACGCCAAAAACACATGCATATGGTTAAGCGAAAATCCTCAGGGAATATATAGGCAATTACAGGTTGCCTTATAAAGAATACCTGAACGCTTCCCATGTTCCACTACACAACCATACCGTCGAGAGAAAGTGCAACCGTGTTTAAGTAGAAAGGTGCGGCTTTGCAATTGTAAAAACTTGAGAATGATTCTTTGTATAGCTGTAAATTCCGTACACGTATAACACAAGTAGTTTTCATCTAATCGAGGAATCAAAAAGTGCTGAGGATCAAATAAGGGGAAGAGGAAAATTACAAAAAAAAGGGAATTTTTTTCCCCAATTTCCGGTTCTTCACTCTATTTATTGTTTAAACTTGTTTGTCTAAAATTTACTACCACATAGTGAGTGGCATGCAGAGAACAAAATGAAGGGACAGGAAAGATGTTACTACATCACTGAAAAGGGGAAAAGAAAAAATTTTAAAAATATTAAGCTTATAACATTTGATCTAGATCATACAATATGGAATATAGATGCACTATTAAATTATGCAGATAATGAATGCTATAAATATATGAAAAAAAATTATAGAAGATTATATGACTATCTATTGAAAGAATATGAACTGTCCATAACAAAATTAGTTAAGGAATTACTTGAAAAAAATGTAGATGTAAATAAAGATGGTGTACAAATATTAACTCGAATTAGAATAGATGCATTAAAATATTTAGCTAAACAAACAAATTATGATGAAATAAAATTTGCATCTGAAATACAACAATTATGGAAAGAAAAAAAAAATGATGTTCATTTATTTATAAGTCCAGGTACTTTAGAATATCTTACTGAGTTAAAAAATAGAGGATATATATTAGGAGCAATTACAAATGGTGATTCTGATATTAATGGTATAAAATTTTTAAGTGAAATATTTTCTTTTGTCATTAGATCCATGGATTATGATTATGCTAAACCTAATGTAGAAATTTTTAATATTGCAGAAAATGTCTTAAAAGAAAAAAATAAACATGTACATGTTAATACAGATGAATGGCTACATGTTGGAGATGATGTTTATACTGATATTATGGGTGCTAAAAATAAAAAAATTAATTGTGCTTGGATTACTATGTTTAGAGAAGGAAAAGAAATTTCTCAAAATGAATGGTATTCATACCTAAAATTAAAACTAGAAAATATTAAAGATTCTAATCTTGCTCAGTATGACCCATATGCTGATGGCCTTTTTTCCAAGTTCAGAAAAAAAGACGTGCCGCTACCCTACGATTACATTGACGTAGAGATTCGCCACTGCCGCGACCTCGACGTTATTCTGCTGTAGTCGCAGCCAACCGGCCCCACCTCGCTTCCGCCACCACCACCGACACTACCAACACCAACACTACCAACACCAACACTACCAACACCAACACCAACACCAACACCACCTCCCTCCCTTTTTTTTTTTTTTTTACGTGTGCGTGCATACACCGCATACATGCGCATCTGTCAATTTTTTCTATAAACGCAACTTGTGTGGCCCCTCTTGGGTTCCCCTCACTTTTGGAAGGCTTGTAAATTTGTCACTTCCCAAATATTACCCATCCCCCGCAAGGACGAAGTACCTCTTCATCATCGCAATACCGATCAGGGAGGTTCACCAAGATGTCCTCCATGTTCCTACCGATAGTGAGCTATCCTCGCAAGAGCTTTATGTAAAGTTTATGGTTAAGCATTCATGCATGTAAATAATAAGTAATAAATAAATGGGAAAAAAAAAAAAAAAAAAAAAAAAAGAAGAAGAAGAAGAAGACCCCGTAGTCATACGTAGTCATATTCACGTTTACTGTGCATAGGTGTTAGGGGTATCATGTCAGATTGCCTATGCTGAAGCAGGTGAATCTCGCCCATGAGACATACACACCATATGTTTGTGACTTTATTTTTCTGCATTGCTTCTTCTCCTTTTTTTTCGTTTGGGCTCGTATCCATGAGCCTTGCTTCCCAGAGACATGTACAAAGTTCTAATGTTCGGACTGCCCCGGGTAACTATCGTCGTCCGAGTAAACAGAGCCCGAGGAGTTCCCCGCGGAATCCCCCGACGAGTCACCGTACGAATCGTCACAGGAGTCATCGAATGATTCTCCCGCATCGTCCTCCTTGCCGTCGCCGTCGCTGGCTTCCTCTTCGGCTACGACTCCGGAGTGAGCGCCGGGATCAGTCCTGGAAGGTGTCTGCTTGAGACAGGATTCCATGTCATAGCTACGGAGGTAGGAGAATAGCTGCTGGACACTCAAATTACAGATGGTACCAAAATTTAAGTCCCTCTTTAAACAGGTTTCTATTTCTTCTGTTTTTTCCGAACAGCATATAATACAGAGAGTAGATCCAATAATAGCATGTTCCTTATTTATTTTAAATTGTACTATTTTTGATATGTACTTTTGACAAATTGTGAGTATATTTCCTGTGGTGATATTATATATATCTGTGAGTAAATTCTCATAAAAATTTAAGTTTACATTTTTTAAACTTAGAAAAATAGTTTGTGTAGCTCGATCTGCTGTTGTTTCTTGGTTGTTAAAAATGGTATAATAAGCACTACTTTTTGCAATTGATAATTCATCTTCTTTCATTTGATTATTGCAATAATAGTTCAGAATTTTTAATGCTTCTTTTAACGCAGATATTATGTCACTTGATCGATAAATGCGTAGACTAAGTTCACCCGATATACAATTAAAATCTAAGGCACATTCATATGCGAAACCACCACCCCTTATACTATTGTAAAGAGGTCCTTCAGTCATGGAAAAGAACTCTCGTAATATCAACAAGGCACAATAATCTTTATGATCATACCCTGAAGGGGCCTTCACAGTCAGTTTTAAGTAAGACACATCCGTACTTTTTATACCACATACAATGGCATTATAAGCCTTATCATTAATCACATTCAGCTCGAAATTTTTGTTTTCGTTTTCGAAATCTGCGCTTAGGTGTTCCTTCAAGCTCTTGTGTACCTCTGGACCGAGGCAAACATATTTGCTCGTGTCACTACAAGGGGCATCCCCAATGGGTTCTTTATAGGTGGTAGCTATCCCGTTGGCAAGCGCTTCCTGCGGGATCGGCTGCGCAGTCGGTTGCGCAGTCGGTTGCGACGTCAGTTGCGAAGTCAGTTGCGCAGTCGGTTGCGACGTCAGTTGCGCAGTCAGTTGCGACGTCAGTTGCGATGCAGGATGGGATTCTTCCTTGACAAGATACCACGCCGTGCACGAATCGGATGGGCTGGAGTCGAGGGGAAAGTCTATTTGAGGGGACTTTACAGTGTAGACAGATTTACTGGTAACGTGAAACCATCTATCGTACCAATCAAAGATATTTTGCAATTTGGTAAAATTACCATCGATAACAAGTGCAATATTTTTTAAATCAAAAAGTTCATTTTTTAATGTGTTTAATTTATCATACAGATGATGTAGATTCTTTTTATTTTCAATGGTTTGTAAAATTAATTCTTGTTGACCTATAGAAACAAAACCTGAGTTACTATTCTGTTCATATCTTAAAGCGTATTCTAAATTAATGACAAGTGTTTTGGGTTTATTTTTTTTTTGTAATAAATTCTGATATGCAGATTTCAATATTATTTCTAGTCTTTCTAAAGTTAAATTCATTTTTAAAAATGATATAAAAAGAAGGTCAAACAATTTTTCATAATTTTCAATTAATCCTATGATCTGTATGCAAAGTATATTACCTAAATTGCCTGATCTAAAATTTTTTGCATTACCACCCAAACCATAGTTACAATCATAGTTTATAGTATTACGAATGAGTTCTTCCATAAATAATTCACACTTTACATTTCTATTATTAATTTCTACATCTGTTTCAAATAATAGGTAACTTAAAAGAGGTATATATTTTTTCAGTTCATACGAAATGTTACTTGAATTTATAAGAACATTTAAGGATACAAAATTTGATTGAATGTTACTTAATTGTACTGGAAATATTATTCTTTTTAAATCTTTTTCTATTTTATGAAGAATAACTTTATTTTCATTAGATGTATATACATTATTACAATGTTCATTGAGAATAATATTTTTTTTAACTGATTTAAAATTTCGAAAAATAGTTATTCCATCAATTTTAACATTTTTAGCTTTAGCAGATTCGACCATATTTAATAGTTCTTTTGGTGGTTTCTTTTCCATATTTTCTTTAATTTTTTTAATATTTTTTACCATTTTGTTTAATTTTTCTGTACCATATTTTATTTGTTCATTTTCAATCAAATTTCTTTCAAAAATTTCTAGCTCTTTTGCTCTTTTATAACTTGGATAACATCTAACTTCTACATAATTATTTTCTATGAAATATATTTTCAAAATATCTTTCCAATATCTTTCTTTTTCCTTCAACAATTCCATATATATTTTTCTCAAGTTTAAACAGTTGTATAAATCTTCTATTTTTTTTCCATAAATAATATACTTAATAATTAGCTCATTTAACAAATACTGTGGAGATGTTTCTAAATCTCTTAAATGTTGCAAGTATGATCTTATGATGATATTTCTCAGTCTTCCCATGTTCAGAGCACCTTCAAACACTTCCCTCACGCACTTTCGCGTTATCTCTCCCACCAGGTTCATCTTCACATCTGCTTCGTCACACTCCGTTGGTTTCTCTGCGTTTACCGCTTGTCCAGGATGACCCTCCTCTTCCGCTTGCCCCGGATGACCCTCCTCTTCCGCTTGTCCAGGATGAGCCTCCTCTTCCGCTTGCCCCGGTTTCTCCCCTGACTTGCCCCTCTTGGAGGCTCTGAATTTGTGCGATACGTCATAAATGTCTATAGTGAAGTAGTTACCCTTTAGATCCTCGAGAGCAAAATCGAGGCTACTACAATAAGTGTTCTCCTTATCCTCGAGTAGCCGCTTACTCACTGGGGAAGTTGTCAGATCTGTTAAATAGTTCCCTAACAGTGAAATTGCAAGTTTCGTTTTGAAATCTGCCCAATCGCAACCTCTCCAAGCAATTGTCACCTGTCCATTATTTAAGTTATTGCATGGGTAGTATTTCTTCACAATTTTCGAGTCGGTTCTCTTTTCCACGTTAGCTTCCTCGCTCCAGGGTCTGCTGGCGCTCTGCAGATCTTGCACGAGCATCTCCGTGGCGGTGGCAGTGATAGCGGCGGTAGCGGCGGAGGCAGCGGTAGCGGCTGAAGCAGGTACTTGTTCAGGTGCAGGTGCGCCTTTCTCGCCCCCTTGCCTGGGCATCCGCCTCTGAGAAGGGTTCAACGCGAGGTGATACTCCTCAAATTGGTTGATGATCTCAAGGATAGCATCATTTTCAAAGTTACCGAAAATAATGATGGCAAAATTATTCAGTTTATAAAATTTCGTGAAATATTCTTTTACGCGTTTATTGCTAGTTTTCCTAAGTCCATCTAGTGTACCCCCCGTCTCGAACCTGTAACCACTTTTCTCATTTGGGTATAAGTTAGTAATTACAGTGCGCTCTACAATATTCTCACAATTATTTTCTATAGATTTCATTTCAGAATAAACTACACCATTGTGTGTACCGTTTTCAAAAATATGATGTACTTCTGACAAAAACATGTCATCATGTAAAGTTGGATTCAATATAAAATCGAGATATATGGGTAGGATATTACTAAACCCTTCAATGCCGAATGTTTCAATGGTATAGCATGTATGATCTATAGATGTCCATGCATTTGTTCCCTCTGATAAACATTTATAAGCTAAAAAGTCAAGTAAACCTTTATGTGGATATTTATGACTTCCTAAAAAAATTAAATGCTCTAATGTATGAGGTAACCCTTCATCATTTTCTGCTTCTGTTAAGAGGGTAAAATAACCATATATTTTCGGACTCTTTATTTTGCTCAAAACAATTCGTAATCCTGACTTCATCGAGTAGTATTCATCCACCGCCAAGCCTTGCTCCAGCGGTACATGGCTCACCCTTACGTAGTCGTGCGTCATGGTGAGGCGGAAAAGCGGCAAAGTGGCAAAGTGGCGAAGTGGCAAAGCGGCGAAACGGCAAAGCGGCAAAGCGGCGAAGAAGCACGAAGACAAGGCAGCGTTACAAGGGTACCCTTCGTCGACACTCTTTGCGAATCACGCTTCACTACGCACCCTTCGCTGTGTACCCTTGGTAGTGCACTCGAAAGGATACTATACTTGCAAAGGATTGTACTTTCAACAACCCCGTGTGGTGCGTCCTTCGAACGACAGCCGCTCAACCTGTGGTCACACTTGCGACTCGCAAAAATGCAAAAGAGTACAGTTTGCCACTTTGCAGTTACACAGTTTTCCGCTATGCAAATGAAGAAACTCGTTTACGCTCAACGACGCGCAAATGCTCTCAACGTTCGATCTCTCTAGCTGCTCTACTCAGCATAAGCGCAGAACGTCGATTAGGAGAAGAGTCGATGTACATACAAAAACAGTATGTGATGTGAAATGGGGAAAATATACACTCTCACTCAGAGCAATTAATATAAAACTTGAAATTATTATCAAGCATTTTTTTTATTTACCAAAATGGGGGAAACTTCTCCATTTTGCAAAAAAAAAAAAAGAAAAAAAAAAAAAAAAAAAGCGAAACTGGCTGCTCGAACAATATTAAATAGGGTCCTTTATTTTATATATTTATTTTTTTTTTATTTTATTATTTTATTTTTTTTTTTTTTTGCGTAACTTAGTGGGCCAATAACAATGCTGCTCTTGGTGGCTACTTTACGGGGTGCTTTTAAAGCAAATTGCTACGATTTCTAGTATAGATGTGACTCTTTTCTGCGTATATGCAAGGTACGCCGCAAAGGGGAAATGCCCTATTTTGCTGTGTTTTCCATGTTTGGGGCAATTTCACTTTCTCCCCTTATTATTTCCTCTTTTTTTGCACGTTTTGCAACTGAGGAGGACCTTTCTCCCTTTTAGGATCTCCCTAGACGCTAACGTGCCATGGACACATATGTTTGGAGTAAAAGTGGAAGAATATTGTTTTCTTTTTTATTTTTGCATAATTGTATGCTCATCTTGCAAAAATTAGCAAGCGGTTACACGTTAGCTCAAAAGAGGGTTGTTGTTTGAGGGGGAAGGGGGGTATGGGAAAGAAATATCAAGGTACGATAAATATACACCATGTTGAAAAGCCCATTTAGAGGTGACGTAGAAAGATTGTATCTGGGTATTTCGCGAATTTTGAAATATAGCGCCGTATGTATTCCATACACGCGTCGTGCACGTCAATGTACATACACCCTATTCTCATATGAGCATATGTGCGTGTTCTCCTACATGTTGAAAATGGGAATAACTTCACAAATTTTAAATCAAATGGTGGCATTACCACATTCAGAAGGACGAAGAAAATAGTATCTTCTGCTTTACCTTCACCGCATCCCCGCTGTTTCTCTCCACATACAGCAAAAAAGGGACAACTCTTTCGCATTTCTTTTCTTCTCCTTTTCGTCTACACATTGGAGCGGAAGATGCGGAAGATGCGGAAGATGCGGAAGAAGCGGAAGATGCGAAACAATGCGGGTGGCTGAAATGGTATCCCCGCGCTACCAATTCTGCCGAAATACCATTATATCGACCGTGACAAATTTAAGAAAACTTATGGCGAAGCACACATGGAGGACGGAAACACGAAAGAGGAAAGTGAAAGGAAGGAGGTCGCATGGTATCATTTATAACTTTGCATTGTTAGCAAAGTGGAGACTCAGAGTAAAGCACTGGGTCATGCGTGAATGGCATTATATGAAACTCCCCCCGAGGAACTTTCACAAAACGGAAAAACCGCTTCAAATATGTTATTTCCAGTGTTGCAAAAATATTCTTTTTTTTTTCGCAAATGGTGAAGCGGTCATAATATTCTTGGTGTTGTTCCCCCATTGGTGTTATATTCGTGTATTTTTTTTTCTTTTTCTCCTTTTTTCTTTTTTTTTCACAAAAATGAGCTACCTCTACTTGTTGAACACTTACGGGGCTGCTCCACTTTGAAGCATCGTCTACCAGAGTACTGTAACGGAAAAACAGTAGTTCTCCGCGCCCTTAAGCGTATGGCATAAGCACGCTTCGGAGGATTCTCTCTTGCACGCACAGAGATAATTCACAGGGGTGAAAGAAAAAAAAAAAACAAAAAAAAAAAAACAAAAAAAACCACAAAAACGTACCACCATTAGTAGCACTTTGTTTTTCTTTTCAATTTATGCAAAAACCCTGTGTATATTTTACCCTTCTACAAATATATAAGCACATAGCATTTTTAACAGCTCTATTTTTTTTTTTTTTTTTTTTTTTTTTTTCATTTTTGAGGATTAACAATCAAACAGTAAAAAAAGGAGCTTACAAAAACGACCATTTCGTACATTTTAAAAGCAACGTTTATCTCTCCCCAAGTTAATAATATTTTTTTTTTTTTTTTTTTTTTTTTTTTTTTTTTGCGACATCTTATAACACAAATACATGTAAAGGTAAATTCCACGAGAAAAAGTGCATACCAGAAAATATATTCTTGAAAACGTATATATGTATACATATGTAAAAATATACAGGCGTATAATACATATACCCCATATATAACGTATCTCTATACTAGCACCAATTTATAAAAATAAAAAAACTTCCGTATTTGCTGTGCCCAAAAGGGTCCGAAAATTGTGGCGTTTTCACCCACTGTATGCGTAACGTTCCTGGTAATGCATACATAGGAGCAAGTTTTTTTATACATTTTCACATTTGAATAAACGAACAAAGTCATCAAGAGGTAGGTGAGCAACTGAGCACAACTGCACCTTCATACTTACGTTTACATAAAGCGTTATATATATATATATATATATATATATATATATACACACACACCGTTCGCACGTACAAGTTGAGGCTTGCATATTCTGTTCTTCCCTCCACTCCTCCTCTTTCGCTTGCTCCACTTTAAGGCAAAGATGAGCCTGTCAAAATTCGCGAAAGTCCCCCTGCAGCTAAGCAGAATATGTTCTGTGGCGGAGCAGGCCAAAAACAGAATCTCGACATTGCACGGGTTGCGACGTATAAGTACCAGCATTAAGGAAAGCAGATGGCATATTGAAAAGAAAAATAGAAAGAGTATTTATATCGAAGGAAGGAAACATTTTAGCACAGGAGAAAATTACGAATTTAAAGCCGAAACGAAGAAATTATTGCAAATAGTGGCCCACTCATTGTACACAGATAAGGAAGTGTTTATAAGAGAACTTATTAGTAATTCGTCAGATGCCATAGAGAAATTACGATTTACACAAAATGCCCAAGTAAAAGCATCTACCACTTCACCAGAGGAAGAAGGAAATACTCCATTTTATATAAAAGTCTCAACAGATGAAAAAGAAAAATTGTTTATCATTGAAGATAGCGGAATTGGAATGAATAAGGAAGAAGTAATAGACAATTTAGGGACAATAGCGAAAAGTGGATCGCAACAATTCTTAAACGCTTTGAAGGGAAAAAAGGAAAACACAATAGATGCAAGTAACACTGCAGAGAAACAACAGAGTGACATTATAGGACAATTTGGAGTAGGGTTTTACAGCTCATTTGTCGTTTCGCACAAAGTAGAAGTATTTACAAAATCGTATGAAAAAAATGCTATTGGGTATCATTGGGAATCTGATGGAAATGGAACATTCACTCTGAAGGAGATTAACAATATCCCAAGGGGTACAAAAATTGTATGCCATCTGAAGGAAAGCTGTAAAGAATTTGCTGACATTAACAAGGTACAGCAAATAGTAGAAAAGTTCTCTTCCTTTATAAACTTCCCTGTTTATATTATTAACAAGAAGGATATAAAACAGTCGGAGAAGGAAAATGTTGTGGGAGAAGATGTAAAGGAAGAAAAGACGAACGTGGCTGGAGAGGGTGCAGAGCAAAGCATCAAGGTTTCTAGCGGAGAAACGATGGGAAATACAACAACAGAAGAAATACTTATAAACAAACAGAAACCAATATGGTGTAAGGAAGAAGTGTTGGAGGAGGAACATGTTCAATTTTTCAAATTTCTAAACAAGAAGAAGAGTTATGACGATGATAAGAGTTTTCTGTACAAAGTTGTGTACAAAACAGATGCACCAATGTCCATAAAGAGTGTTTTTTACATCCCAGAGGAAGCTCCTTCAAGGCTATTTCAGCAGAACAACGAAATTGAGATATCGTTGTATTGTAAAAAGGTTTTGGTAAAGAAAAACGCAGACAATATTATTCCTAAGTGGCTCCATTTTGTTAAGGGAGTTATCGATTGTGAGGATATGCCTCTAAACATCAGTAGAGAAAATATGCAAGACAGCACATTGATAGACAAGCTATCAAGAATTATTGTAACGAAAATATTAAAAACGATAGAAAAAGAAGCAGAAAGAAATGAAGAAAAATATTTGACCTTTTACAAAAACTATAACTACAATTTAAAGGAGGGTGTATTAGAAGATTCAACAAAAGGATTGTACAAAAATATACTCATGAGTTTGTTACGATTTTATTCGACAAATGAGAAGAGATACATATCACTCAAAGAGTACATGAAAAACTGTAAGGATAATCAAAAAAATATATACTACTTTTCAGCAAATGATAGAAATGTTGCTTTAACATCTCCATATATGGAACCATTCAAAAAACAAAATATAGATGTGATTCTACTATTTGAAGAAATAGACGAATTTGTTCTAATGAATTTACAGTCATATAACGGTTCGAAGTTTGTATCTATCGATTCTTCTCAAAATGAAGATTTTGATGATGTTATAATGAATGCAAATAAAACTGATGATGTACAGAAACAAAAGCAAGGAGGTATCTTTACTGAAGAGCAAAAGGCAGAATTAGAAAAGTATATCAAAGATGTGTTAGGATCCAAATGTTCTGATGTAAAATTTTCTGAACGTTTAACATCTTCTCCAGCTGTTGTTACAGGATTTCTATCACCAACCCTAAGAAAGGTTATGAAAGCAACAATGAAAAATGGGGATCTACAAAGTGATAATAATATGCTTCAAAACTTACCTGCAACGTTAGAATTAAATCCATCTCATACTATAGTTACTTCCATATATCATCTAAAAAATACCAATCAAGAAGTCGCGAAACTTATTGTGCAACAATTGTATGACAATGCTTGTATTGCTGCTGGAATTTTAGAAGACCCTCGTTCTCTTCTCACGAAGCTGAATGAGTTACTTTTACTTACCGCGAGATATGCTTATCACTACGAGAAAGGTGATGTTGCTAGAGAAAGGGGAGATGGTGGTGTTAGTGATGACGGTGGTGTAAGCGGTGATGGAGCAGATAGCGGAAAGGGTAACTCACTAGGTAGTGCTAATGATTGCAAGGATAACGAGGAAACCAGGGAAGAAGAAGTCAAAGTGAGAGAAGCACAGGCATCCAAACTTTAAAGGAGCACAATCTGAAGTTTTGCACGAAAATCCACAGTAGAATATTCCGTACATGCTAATTTTCGCCTTTTTCCACACATTTGAGACTTTTTATTGCATGTATAGGGAATACTCCCAACAGGGTATCAACCGAATTTTGTGGAAGTAACCTACCCTTCCTCCCCCCTACACCACCCATCTATCTATAACTTCGTTTTGGGGAATTCGCAATCCGTGAGACGATCATTTCCCACAAAGTTGTAGAGAATACTATACGAAGGCCTTTGTGTCAGTCGTTAATGATTGTCTTTCCACATCGCACGTATACCGCGCTTGTGTAGATATTATGTATACGTGCAAATATTTTGCCGTACGCAGACTAAACCGTGGACTACGGGCATTTATAAAAAATCCCATTTTAAAATTAAAGAGGAAAACATAATCATCTATTTGCAAATGTACTTGCGTCACTATGTACATTTTCAAAGTCAAAGGTGCTTTGAAAAAAAAAAAAAAAAAAAAAAAAGGGGTATAAAATGGTCTCCCCCTTTTGGTGCATGTTTGAAAGTAAAAAAGGGGGAACACGCAAAGCGAAAGCGGCTTTCACCAAATCCGCGGAACAAAAGCGCAGCACAGTTAAGCTCAACTTAGCTCAGCGCTGCGCGTCCGTGCGCTTAGGCGTGGAGGTATTCTCGTAAAAAAATGGACGTAAAAAATGGACGTAAAAAATGGGCGTAAAATGGGCGTAAAATGGGCGTAAGAATAGTGCAGTGCCGGTAGCTGCTCCATGCTCGTTCACCCGACTGTTCAGTTGGCCTTCTCCCTCCTCCGAGGAAGAGGGGTCAGAGTATGGCCCCAAGCTTCTTGCTGCTTTTGCTGTCTTCCATAAGCGAATCCTGTGCTGAGACAACTCGAAGGATGTTTTTTTTGCTACTCTCCTGTAACTCTCCGGTTACTAATATTTCATCCAGCAAATAATATGCCTTATGAAAATTAAAAATTAAATCAAGTTCACATACATTTCCAAAATATTTATCAAGTATTTCGACGTAGTGGTGAATTATCTCTAGTGTAATAAGCTCGTTGTCGCTTTTGTCAATACAGGCAATGAAAAAGAGGCTAGCATATCTGTGGAAAAAGAATGAAAACGCGTACATACATGTGAAGTAAAAGTTCCAATGTCCATTTATATGTAACAACTAAAGCACATGTGAACGCGTTTACATAAGTGCTTTCAATTGGAGTATCCATAAGACATGTACGCACTTGAGGATACCTTTTAAACACAAGCTTGTATTCTCTCCATTCTACAAAGTTGCAAAGCTTAGGTGTTCTATTCAAAGTTATTTGGGAAGTTTCCCGTATTATTTTGGCCTTCTCTTTTTGAGATAGGGGTATATACCATTTAGCAAGTCTCGTTTTGCCTTGACGGCTTATTAGCAACACAAAATGAATCATTGCTTTTCCAAGTGAGGGAAGCAAAAAGGAATTGGTGTTGCTTCGTGCTGTGTACCTTCTAAAGCGTGTACCATGCGTTTGTGCACATATATATATATATATATATATATATATATATATATATATATATATATATATATACACGTGTAGATACCTGTATAGTTTATATAACCCTTTCGTGGGCTATTTAATAAAAGTGCGGAAAGGGTATGGTTATGAAAAAATTGTCAAATGTGCAAAGATGTCAACGTGCGACTTCTTTGGTTGTGCATGTACGGGGTACAACTTTGGAAATATTCCCCTCCAGAACAAACTGAGCGCGGAATGCGATACCTATTTTATTGATCCTTTTTTCAAAATAAAAATTACGTTTAACCGGGCACTGTCTATAGTGAATACCATTTTATGAGAAAACTGAGAGATGCACACCCATGCCCCTTTCCAGGAGAACTACCATGTTTGGAAAGAAAAAAAAAAAAAAAAAACGAAAAGTTAAAATAGGCCATCAAAAAGGGGTGTCAAAGCAAAGTATGCGCGTTCATTTGTGCACATGTAAAAATGACGACACAATGAAAAGTATGGAACTTTTGGTAAAGCACGAAATGGAGGATCGAAAATAAAAAGGAGAAAAAAAAAATTTTAATTGCAAAATAGAGGGAAACCATTTTGCCATTTTCCTACTAACAGGTAAAGGTAATTTAAAAAAAAAAAAAAAAAAAAAATGACATGCGATAAAAAAAAAAAAAAAAATTATGAATAAAAAGAAATGAGCTAAATGTTTTAAGAAAAATAAAAATTTGATGTGGATATATGGTGTAAAACACTATTATATAAATTATGAACTTAAAAAGAAAAAAAAAAAAAAAAAAAAAACAGGAATAATCCCATTATACACTGAAAAAAAAAGAGGTTAAATATTATAATGATATTCAATGCGAAGAAATGCTATAAAAATATGGACGTTTTTTTTTTTTTTTTTTTTTTTCTGTTGGCTATATTATGTTCATCCTCCTTCATTTGATACATTAATATATTTTTTTCAACCTTTTATTTATCGCGTATACTTTCACATTAGCATATCAGTATTTGTGACCAGTTTAAAAAGGACACTTAAGCAATGACTTTTTGCTTGGAAAAAAGGGTACCGGAGGATAGGAACAAAAAAAAAAAAAAAAAAAAAAAAAAAAATGGGAGGGGGGGGGAAGGAGAATACTGATGGATGCGAGATAATATGATAATAACCCCTTCCCATAATTATTTTACAAGAGAAGGGAAAAATGAGAAAAGATATATACATAGGTATATACAAAACATGCGTGACATGTGTTTGCATTGTATGTAATGTATTACTTGTACGGGATAATGATAAAAAAATGTAAACAGGGACAAAACAATTTCTACAGCATGGAGCACCAATTTTACAGCCCATTTTTATGTAACATTTAAAAAAAAAAAAAAGACGTAACTCATTTTATTTTTTGTTCGCAACACACACTTTTTTTTTTTTGGTAATAAAAAGAATTTTTTCATGTAGCAATGAATTGATAATAAAATTATTTCCCTACGTTTGCCATAAAAAAGTTTAACACAGAACTATCCACACAGAATATGCATAATTATAGGAAAACATGCATGATGGTTTTTCGTTACCACTTGGTAATAAAATATGTCCTTAACGTAAAACTTTCAAAGGAATGAATAAATTGATGGGTATATGCCTATTTGTGTAATGTGAAGATTATTAATTTCGGGAATTCCATCAATTTTTATGTCTGTTTAGTTGGAAAAAAAAAAAAAAGAAAAAAAAAAAGCGTCTATTCGTACTATATAAGATGGAGGAAAATTAAAAATGTGGAAATAAACTATCTAAAAAGAAGAACATATTTCAGTTATAACTCAATTTATAATAAAGTTACAGGCACTTTTCATTTTATTATTTTTTTTTTTTTTTCTTTTTCCCTATTTATACGAATTTAAAATAGCATTAAATTCAGGGTAAATAAAAAAAAAAAAAAAAAAAAAGTCATCATTACGTTGTGCAATAAAAAAAGAAAAAACAAACGTGTTTTTAATCAATTAAAAAGGCAACTAAGTTGTGTGGAAAAAAATAAAAAATTATTCATCTTCATTTTACATGTGCCGTTAAGAATATTAGGTCTTTTTTTTTTTTTTTTTTTTTATTAACAAGTAATAAAAAAACTTCATTGTTCATAAATTATTTTATTTATTTTTTTTTTTTTTTTTTACCTAAAGTGTTATTTCCTCCTGATATACACTGTTTAAAAGCATTCTTGTTTTACCCCGCTTTGCCATGCTTTTCTTTTACTTTGTTTAGTTTTGCATCCCTTTGTTTAGTTTGTTTTATTTTAATTTTTAAAACTGTATAATAGCAGAATGAACGGATATATTGTATATATATATATATATATATATACGTATACACTGTTTTATGATTAAGTATATGTATACACGTTTATCATTTTGCTTGCTCATTCAGTGAAATTCATCTCTTAGTTATTTTTCATTTTCTTTTTTTCTTCCCCTCCTCATTCGCGTTTTACTTTTTATGTATTTTTTTAGTGTAAAGAATATCCATTTCTCCATCAGTCGAATGGTTAAAATGGGAAAAGAGAAAAATTCATAGAATACTTCAAAGAATTTTTTATTACTATAATAGTCCCCATTTTGTCTCGGACAAAGGAAAAAAAAAGGCAAGGAAGCAAAAAAAAAAAAAAAAAAAAAAAAGAGCAAAGGGGCAACGAATTGGATGACCAAACGAGTGAAATACGTAAATAGAAAAACGAGCAAGAAAAAAAAAAAAACAAAAAAAAACAAGGGAGTTGTGCGTTTTCCAGTTTACGGTGAAACGCGCATCACACGAGTAAGAGTGAAGGCAATTTTGTCATTATGTGTAAACGTGCAACTGGGTGAAAAAGGAAATAAGGAAAAGAAATCCATTGCAAGTACACGAGGACGGAAAGCTTCCATTGTAACAAATAAAAAGTTCAGATAAGAAAAATGGAATGTTTTAAGACTCCATCCAAATATGTTTATCCAAATGATATGTGTAAATTAATAAGACAATTAACTAGCGTTATAGAGAGGAAAACAATAGAAGACAGTGACAAAAAAAATATATTGGAAATAACAAATGATATATATAGCCAATGGGGCAAAATAGCAGAACAAGAAAGGGAAAAAGACAAAAAGGACTATTATAAACTTATTTCCTTTTTAACACTACTCCTTTCAACGGATTGGTTTAATGAAGAACAAGAAGAGTTAGAATTTATTATTAATGAAGTTTATTACAATTATATAGGAATATCACAGTCATTCACAGAACAGGATATTACAAGGGCCATTCAAAATTCATTAGGCGCCGAAATAAAAAAGGTAATTCTACACTTTTACAACGACTGTGCCTGCAAGTGGCGAATGAAACCTGCTTTGCTGCACACGTAACTGTAGCGGATACCAAATATAAAAAGCAAATAATCTGCACACACATATGTACGCACGTATGCAAATATAAAAAACATAAGTACACATGGAATTGAGAAAAAAAGAAGCAGACTTGTATTTGTGCACGG
Source organism: Plasmodium ovale wallikeri (assembly GCA_900088485.1). Lineage (NCBI taxonomy): Eukaryota > Apicomplexa > Aconoidasida > Haemosporida > Plasmodiidae > Plasmodium > Plasmodium ovale. Next base: position 56,139 of record FLRD01000079.1, on the reverse strand, counting down.
GCTTGCTGTATCCATAGTTGTAAAATGTGAAATGTGTGCGCCCCGTGGTGTAATTTTTTTTTTTTTTTTTTTTAGCCATTTTGCAGAAAAAATATGAACAATACATGCAACTCAAACGTGTGCATACATTTTCTTTTTTTTTCTTTTTTTTTTTTTCTGAACAGTGCGTAATTAATAAGAACGACTTAACGGTGGAATTCATAAAAGGGAATTACGGTGAGGGCCTTTTTAATGGAAAACTTGTGTTAGATGTAAATGAAGGTCTCTTTTTGCACACAGAAAAGGAAGTTTTACAGTATAGTGGGAAATTACCTGTCGATTCGTATGAAATTGAACTAGCCATTAACTCCTTTGATTGGAAACAATATGAAAAAAAAAAATAATAGTATTATCTCACATTTGTTCGTGCAATTTAAAGTTCAGTTGCGTAGATGTACACACGTATTTGTGCGTTTGCATATATATGCATGTACCATCTGTACTCGTTTTGATGAACCAAACTTGCACGTGTGTTTTTCGATTTTTTTTTATTTTTCCACGGCCCACGTTCTATTCGAAGTACCCCCATTTTTTACGGTACAATTCCGCATATTCCCCTTTTTTTAAAGCATTTAAGCTAACTCCTAAATTGAAGAAGTAAATGCATTTATTGTCAACGTATTTATTTTTTCATAATATGTTATATTATGACTACTTATGAAGACCAGCTCTAGCAGCTATTAATTAAACTTTGAAAAGTATATCTTCGTTCAAAAAATATTTCTTCCTTTTGAAGTACTCATTCACTTTGAGGTGTACCTTCATTTTTTTATGTGCAATATTTGCCTTAAGTAACATTTTCCTAATTGTCCAATAAGCATTAAACTAATTATACAAAAGGATAAAATGTGGGTAAACACTGTTGTAGCAATGTGCTTCGGGCGTGTACAAAAAGTGTATATAATGGGAAGAAGGGACGGGAAAAGAAATGAATAGGAAAAGCATATCTTCTTACGAAAAAGGGGAAAGCACGCATACTAAAACATTCTTGGTACAAAAAAAAAAAAAAAAAAAAAAATGCAGCGCAATAAGCAAACAACATATTAACGTACTAGCAAAAATTATGAGGCACGCATAATACACCCACGAAGGTACATGTATATATATGTACATACATGAACATGCGTGTATGTAAATGAATGAGAGGAGGTACATATCCATGTCGGTATAAACCGAAACGTGTGCTTTCTGAGATATGAGTTCATTAAGCATCTCCAAAAATTTTTTGAACCCATTTATTGGGATCTATGTTCTTCAGGTCAATCCATTCGCCCGCTTTTTTTTTCCCCCCCAATTTGCACAAAGAAGCATCAACATTAGCATTGTAACCAAGGATACACATTTCCCTTTTCGCCACGTCCTCCTTGGGCACCTTCATCTTGGTCACTGATTTAGGGGGAGAAACACTCTTCCTATTGTTCATAATTTTTTGCATTGCCTTTAAGTAGTTTCCACCTCCCGATCCATTGTTCTTCCTAAGAAACTGTCTTGAGTATGAGAATGCTGAGAATTGCGAACGTTAAAAAATGGAGTATATGGGAAAACACAAAAAGGGATGACGTAAGAGTATAAATGAGTAGATGCAACTACAAATCTGTGCAGACGCATTTTCTACTCCTGTGGAAGCCTATTACGTGGCTTGTATTGCTATTAACCTTTGTGCGAACTTTTCTCCAGCGGTTTTTCCATTCTCCTTCTGTTTCCTATTTCTGTATCGCTAAAAATGCCTTTTTCGCCATATGACAATGTCGCGTCGCTGCTTCTCTCTGTACTTCTACCTTTGTGTGAATATGACTCAACCTTCTTACCACTTTCAAAATGTTCCCTACTTGGGTCGTAAGAGAGCAAGAAATTTGAATTAGGATTCATAATAAATGTTCCTCTATTGTTTTTACCCAATTTTAATATCTCCTCAGTACTTTTTTTTATGGTTACCTTAATTCTGAGCATATTATCTGTATTGTTACATTCACCCTTTTGTGCGTCAAAATATTTCTTTTTATTTAAATTGTCCTTACAATTACTGATTCTATGTATACTATCTCTGGAAGTAGTATTGTTACATGTTATCTCTGTATTGTTGTGTCCATTTGTACGTAACTCTTCTTCTGTGTTTTTTTTTCGCCTTAACGATGCATTATCTGCATTGTGACTAACTTTCATGTTTTCTTTTCTTTGTGACGATGTCTTATCTTCACCATACATTGGTTCTTCACACTTTTCATTATCTTCCCGTTTCGTGTAACATCCATCGTGAAGGTTTTCCTTCTCATGATGTTCATTTTCCACATTTGCTACTTTCCCATTATCATTACTATTTATGTTATTTTCCTTTCTATTTATCAGTACGCCACTTATACCGTTCTTAGAGACATATTCCTTAAAAGGTTCGATGCTTTTCTTAAGTACGTTTAATTTTTCCAATCTATTTTTGTAAGAAAACGATCGAAGTCTTTTCTCGTTTGGAGTTGGCTTATACGCAGTCCTGCACGTCTCTCCCACTGACATAACGGTTACCTTAGGAAAACAGTTCCTACTCTTTTTTTTTACACCAAAGTGTTTCTCTCCTTTGTTGTCACTTCCAAGTGACTGATCAACTTTTTGGAAATTCGGATGCACATTTTTTTTTTTTTCATCTTCTGCATTTTCTGAACTGTCCGCGTTTTCTGAACTGTCCGCGTTTTCTGAACTGTCCGCGTTTTCTGAACTGTCCGCATTTTCTGAACTGTCCGCATTTTCTGAACTTTCTGCACTTTCAGCCTTTGCATTAACGACCTGTTCAGTGCCCTGTTCGTATCTCCTACAATTTGATTTTTTATATAGTAATTTTTTTTTTTTTTTTAAAGCCCCTACTACAGATGAGCACACTTTTGTGAAGCTAACGGGTGGAAAATACTCCTTCTCATGTGTATTATCACTATAGTCGCTATCACCCCACAGCTTCCGATTTGCAAAAAATGAACAACCATCACTTTCATTACTACAAATTTTATCACAATAACTTTTCGGTAAACCCTGAAAATTTTCGCAAGCCCTACTACCTCTCAAAGTATTTCTCCTTTGTAACAATCCGGCGAATATCTTCTGAAATTTCTCCTTTTCGTATAAAACTTTTTTCTCATCTGCATGTAGTCTTCCCAGTAAATACTTATTTACAATCCTTGATTTTTCGAGTTCCCCTTTAGAGCCGTTACCCGGTTCGCCGGAACTGTCGTCTTCCTTCTCCTCGGCCGACGAATTCTCACCTACCCCTTCCTTCCCCCATCGCACAATCTTATTTTTGCTACACATCCCTTTGCTACTTAATGTGGAAAAACCTAACGATTTAAAAGTGTAAGGAGAATTATTTGTCATTTTTGATAAAATGTCCACCTTTCTGTATAACGGCATGGGGACGACACACTTTCCAACATTATTATATACACCTAAGGGGGTTCCCTGTTTTGGAAAGTAATTCATTTTATGATGTAGAGATGTCGGTATTTCCACTGGGGAGATCCGTCTCCCATTTGCAATTTTGGGTGGGTAATGCGCAGGGGGGGAGGTTTCTCTTGCAGCGATTTTTGCTATGTCCATGAATTTTCCACGGTCCCCGTAATTGTCATAGCCGTCCATTTTACCAAGAATATAGCGAGGTCTCCAAATTGATTCGCCTTTATTACACATCGATGTGATGGTACATCCCGCATGAACACGTGACTTACGCGCGGTGCTCGTATTTGCCTCCTTTGCACCGTGGGCTGCGTTGCACTTGTAACTGGTGCTCGGATAGGGTGCAAAGGCGGAGCCTTTCTTGCACAACCCTCTCAGTGCTTCATACGGAATTCCCTGTTTAACACGTTTGTTGTAGTTTATTATTTCCTGTATCAGGTCATATTTATTTTCACACCTCGTCGTTTTACCCTGCGTCGTTTTGCCCTGCGTCGTTTTACCATGCGTCGTTTTACCATGCGTCGTTTTACCATGCGTCGTTTCGCCCGTCGCTCTATATGCCCTCTCTCCTTTTTTCTCAAAACCGTTTTTCTTTTCTGTCGATTCGGATGAGCAGCTTCTGTCGCTGTCGTCCGTACTTGAGACATTTTCATCTACGTCATTCTCCTTCATGTAGGAAATTTTGTAGCTCGTTTTTTTTTCCGCGTCTCTTCTATCCGCTGGCTCAGCCGAATGCTCTCCCTCCGTGTTGGCCCTTTTTTTATTTAAAATGTTAAGAACATGTGCAATATCCGAATCGAAGTCGTTAATGGCTTGTGCACTTTCGAAATCATCGTCATTTGTTTGCACTTGAACATCTTTAACTATTTTTTTTTTTTTTGGAAATATATTCTTATCCTTCTTCACTTCTTTATTGTTTTTCAGATCAAAAGTTTTTAAGGTAGCCATTCTGTTAGATGTATCTACAAGAGAAATATGAAATTCTCCTTCATTCGTGAGAATATTTTTATTTTTTTTCTCTCCGTAATTACCACAATTATTATTTAAAGTACCATTAGAATCTACATCTATCTCTTTACCCATTTTTAATAAATTGATTTTCTTTTTTGCATATCCATGTGTTAGCATGATATTATCACCCCTTTCATTTTTATCTAAAATTAACATTTTCTGCTTTTTAAGAATATTTAATGTGCTCATTTCATTATTAATATGATTGCTATTTTTTGACACATACCTATTTTTATAGCAATGTAAAATTACACTTGATGGTTCTTTCCCCTTTCTGTACATCAAAATATCATTTGACTCATTAGGACTTCTTATTTGAGCCATATTCCTCTTTTCTGGATCAAAATAATCGTACATTTTATTTCGCACTATATCCCTGTTGTTCAGCGTGTTTTTAAGAAAAACTTCCATGCTCTTAACCTCTCCCATCGCGTCCTTCACGGAGTCACGGTGGTCCCCATTCTGCACCCCATTCTGATCACCATTCTGCACCCCATTCTGATCACCATTCTGCACCCCATTCTGATCACCATTCTGCACCCCATTCTGATCACCATTCTGCACCCCATTCTGATCACCATTCTGATCACCATTCTGCACACCATTCGGATCACCTTTCTTTGCGTCCTTCTCTCTCCCTGATTCTTCTCCCTTTTTTCCCCCCTTCTCTTCTTCCCTCTCTTGTGTCATCACGTCCTTCGCATCACCCCCCTTCAGATGAGTCAGTTCAGGATAGAGAACGAAGAGAGGAGAGCTTTTCAGATATGTTGGGATGTTTACATTTGTATTTTCCTCGAACTTTAGGAAATTCAAAACATTCGTTAATTTAGTCGTTTGAAAATTGGTCTGTAAATTATCGACAACATTGTTATACCTCCTGTTAAGTCTAACAATTTCGTCATACTTCAATCCGTCTAAAAATTCATTTCTCATAGAATCCTCTCTAGGGGTATTTTCTACACTATTCTTAACACCTCCAAAGGAGTGAAGATTATGATCACCCTTGTTATCTCCCGATACAGCAGTGCCACTGTTTAAAAGAGTCCTAGAATTTTTCAGTATATCTGATGAGAACATTAAATTCTCTTTTATGTTGGTACATGATCGATTTCTAGCTATTTCGAACTTACTTTTTGCGCTAGCCATTTTTTTTTTTTTATGCACACTAATTGGGGGTGAGTTATCACATGTGATAACGTAAATGTACATACCCTCAAATGAGTACGAGTGTTGTCACAAACAAGTTTGTGTGGTCATCCAAGCGTACAATCGTCTTAAAGTACTCCTAACAAAGAGCTTCTTACACATAAACATATAGATAACACTTCTTTCCTGGGATTTTTTCTATCCAATGAATGCCCGAACGGGTGAATATAGATGGGAGCAGACATATACCGTTAACTTCTACACTAGAAAACGGTGTACATAAAAAAAAAAAAAAAAAAAAAAAAAAAAGACTAAAGGGGGGGATTAATTATGCAAGTGTTGATTCATTGAAGTGTTCATGAAATGGAAAATTTTCTTTCTTTTTTTTTTTTTTTTGCTCTCTTCAAAAAGTCAGGGGAAAATTAAAGAAAGGTTACCTTCGAAATGGTGTGGTTAAAAAAAAAAAAAAAAAGGGAAGAAGGGAGGAAGGGAGGACATGGAAGACATGGAAGAAATTCCTATTTTTGCAAATAGTTAGGGCGATACAAAATATTTACGGGTGAAGATGTCCCTCTACGTTTGTGCCTCCACAAATGATTGGACTCACTCTCTCAAAAGGTGCCCCCGTGGGGAAGCAACGCATGAAAAAGTGGGTGTAAATAGGATGAAAATAGGGACTCAAATGCGGACGCAAATGGTGGCACGAAAGCGGACGCAAATGGTGGAACAAAAGCGGGCGCAAATGGTGGAACAAAAGCGGACGCAAATGGTGGCACGAAAGCGGACGCAAATGGTGGCACGAAAGCGGACAAAAATAGAGGCACAAATGCAGATACAAATAAAGACACAAACGTAGCAAATAATGCCCAAAATGCTCACCCAGTGAGGAGTGCACACGCGCGTGCGCGCTTATGCTAGCATATTTTATGTCAGCACGTGTGTATGCCCCCTTTTTTGGAGGGGAATTCCGAGGTTTTTTCGTAACGTTCCCCCGTTTGCAATTGGTTGAAGCAGAAAAGGGTGGAAAATTGGGTAAAAATAAGGATGAATGTGTAAATAGGAAAAATAAGAACTTGCCAACTGTATACATATATAGCGTGGTGATATTATTTTTGGAAGCACAAAAGGGTAAAAGCCTCCCCTTGTGCGAAAAAGCGATCTCTCCAAACACGCAACGTAAAGACCTAACCCATGCGGTGCGAAGTAATTAGCAAAAAAAAAAAAAAAAAAAAGAGGAAGAAAAATTTCCCACTTGTCTATTTGTAAAAAAAAAAAAAAAAAAAAAATTATTAGCAGGTGGAGAGAAAAACGCGGTAGCTCAGGGCATTTTGCCTGCACGTTTTGGTTTACCTTTTTGGGAAGAAACAGAGGAGGGTATGTATATATATCCTCAACGTAAATAGGCACTTTTTTTCTTTGCGTGCGCATGTGTGCATGTGCGTGTGGGTATTTTAGAGCGAACTGTGGTAGAAGTAACCTCCAAATAACACATGTACGTACTTGTAATTGGACGCTCCACATAAGTTGAGTGCTCAAGAAAGCCCATATAAAAAACATCCTTTTCTAGGTATTTTTATATTAATGAATGCGCTCTTTTTATAAACGTTTTTGAGAATAGCTCATCCTTTTCTCTGCCTTTTCTCTGCCTTTTTTTTTCCTTTTTTTTTCCTTTTTTTTTCCTTTTTTTTTTTTTCGTTGTACCTTTTCCACTGCTACTCCTGTTCACTTTTACCAAAGGAGTGTAGGTAAGCCACCACATATATTGAGTCCGGTCCTCCTTCAATAAGTCGCAACTCACAATGCAATACGAAAAATGGGCAGTAACAGCAAGGAAGGTATCCCTGTTAGCAACGATGGAAGTGGTGGATGTGAAGATGAAGTAAACAAAAGTGAGCGGCGTATTGTGAAACTAGCAGAAGAGGATATAAACAGGATTGCCGCGGGGGAAGTCATAATTAGGCCATGTAACGCATTGAAGGAATTAATCGAAAATAGTCTTGATGCAAATTCAACTAGTATTAGCGTACATTTGAATAAGGGAGGATTGAAATCTCTCCAAATAATTGATAATGGAGATGGTATTCATAAGGACGATTTACAAATTGTTTGTGAGAGATTTACTACAAGTAAAATATCAAATCATAAAGATATTAGAAACATTAAAACGTTTGGTTTTAGAGGTGAAGCATTAGCATCTATTTCTCACGTTTCTTATTTAACCATTACTACTAAAAAAAAAAATTCCCCTTTTTGCTATACATGTACATATAAAGATGGAAAACCAACACAAAAAGAACCTAGTATTTGCTCAGGAAAAGATGGAACCATAATACGATTTGATGATTTATTTTATAATATGCAAGCTAGATTAAAAACATTTAATCATAATGATGAGTACAATAAATGTTTAGATGTGTTACAAAAATATGCTATACACTATCCCCATGTTTCCTTTACTTGTAAAAAATGGTTAACCAATACTGTCGATCTGAATACACAACATGTAGGTAGAGGGATTGGTGGATTAGGAGGTATATACATTGTGAAGAAGAAGAGGAAGGAAAGATTTGATGACATCACCAAGGAGGATGCAAATACTACCGAGAGTGCAGAAACACAGACAAGTATGAAGGACTCACAGAATGGATCCTCCCCCAGGGAAACCCCAAGTGAACCACCCAACAATTTCAAAAATGAAGAAGGGGAAATCTTTTCCGAGTTTGAGAGAAAAATATTAGAAGAAGAAAAATACTTGGATGAGAATTACGAGAAACACCTGAACAATGTAAAGACAGTTATACAGAAGATATACGGTAGGAACATAGCGAAAGAACTATGTAGCATATTTGTTAAGGAAAAAATACCGACCTTCTTTAAGTGCTATGGATTAATAAGCAAACCAACATATTGTGGGAAAAAAGGATCCTATATATTTTTTATTAATGACAGATTAGTTGAATCTAATATAATAAAAAGAATGTGTGAAAATCAGTATGCAAATTTTCTTGCAAGGGGAAATTACCCATGGGTGTATCTCTCAATTCGGCTAAAATATGACATTGTTGATATTAATGTACATCCAACGAAAAAAGAGGTACACTTTTTGTACCAGGAAGAAATTGCCATGCTCTTATCGAAGAAAATAGAAGAATTTTTAAAAAATTCTCACAATATGAGAAGCTTTAATGCTCCCACGATGAAATTGACACAGACAAGGTTTGATCTCAGCTCGGTGAAGAAGGAACAACCCCAGAGCAGTATTGATGTCGTCAGTGGGAACAACATCGAGAACAACAATGAGAACCGTGTTGGGAGTGGTACGACGAAGCGACCGATAGACACCAAACGTGTGCGAACGGATCACAAACAAATAACATTGACAAACTATTTTGTAAAAAAACAAGAGCAGAGTAAAAACGAAGACACATCAGTAGTACTATTTGAGGAGAAAGAATATGAAATTTTAAAATTACATGCACCAAAACCTGCATTGTTTAATGTTAATAGGGAGAATCACATAAGCAATAGAAAATATAATAGGAAATATCCATCCGAATGTGATGATGTTAGTAGTATTGGGAAATTGAAAAAGATATGTGAGGAAAAGGAAAAAAAAGAGTTAACTGAATGTTTAAAAAATTCTGTATATGTAGGACCCGTGGATAATATGCATAGTCTAATTCAGTATAAGGAAAAATTATTAATGATAAAAATGCCATTAATAATTAAAGAAATTACATATCAGTCTATTTTGCATAGAATAGGAAGGATACCTCCATTTAAATTTGATCCTCCTATTCCTATATATGATCTTCTCTTAGTAGCTGTTAATAACTCCTACTCAGGGTATTTTGAAAATCCAGATTATGTTAATAAGAGCATAGAACGTATATGTAACGAATTTGAGCAGACATTTTATATATATGAAGAAATGTATGCAGATTATTTTTCACTTATTATTGAAGAGGGATGTATAGTAACTTTCCCTGCATGTTGTGGTGAATATTTCCCAGGTCAAGAATTTCTTCCCTTACTATTTTTAAGACTAGCTACACAAATTGATTATGAAAAAGAAATAAATTGTATAAATGGAATTTGCTATTTACTAGCTAATTTTTATTCAAAAATTACTCTTTTGGATGATGAAGAATGGACATTTCAAGATGATTTACTCATGATAAAAGAAAAAGAAATGCAAATGCTTTTAAACAAAACTAACGACAAAAAGGAAACAACTTCAGGGATTGATAAAGACAACTTTTACTTTGACAACATTTTGGGCGACGAAACGGTTATTGACATTAATAAACATTTATCTGTTTCCAAAAATATTAACCTAGTTTTTGAAAAATATTTTTTTCCCATGATTCAGTTGAACAATGTTATGAAAATTCCAAACACCTTTTCCAATAATGGATACATAATTGAGTTGACGTCACTAAACCAGTTGTATAAAATATTCGAACGGTGCTAGTGTGAGACCATGTGACAGGAAGGAGAAAAACTTCGTGGTACCCATGCACACGTGGGCAGAAGGAGGTAAAAAAAAAAAAAAAAAACTACCGGAAAAGGAGAACACCGTAGTGCTACCTTTCTTATTTACTGATGTGATAGAAGGGATGGTGCAACACCACTATGTTCATGTAAAAACGGGTTAGCAAGCTGCACATTTGCGAGCATGCATAGGGTAAGAAGCTATACGGCAGTGCTTAATGTCTTGATCGAGTATATGTTCTACCTCGTTTTACACACAATTTTGTACTACCTAGACAGAGGGGAATTAACTTTGTAAAAAAAAAAAAAAAAAAGAACCCCTGCGTGGAGGATGCTCCAAAAATTTTGACACAACATCAGGGCATATATATATATATATATATATTACATCCTCCATTTAGTGGAGAGGAACATGCATTATTTTTAACCCGTTGGCGAAAAAAAATTAATCCATTTTTTATTCAAAAAAAAAGGACATCCCCTACCGCATTAATTCGTGAAACAAACACACATTTTTAATGTTCACTTCGGAACTTCACGCTCTATGTACATAATATTTCATTCATATTTTGAAATTTATCATAAAGGTTAAAAGTCAATGCATTTTTTTTTTTTTTTTTTTTTTTTTTTGTGTGTGTGTGTGTGTGCTTTTTTTACTTTTACTCAATTTGTTATATATACCTTGGCAGAAGGAAACGGGGGTATAAGCACTTAATTCATTACGAGGCATTGAAATATACCTCTTTGAATTACTTAAAAGATAATTTACTTATAGCAGAATTGAAAATGTGCAATAAAATGCCTTAACAAGACAAGAAAAAAAATAAAATGAAAAAATAAAAAAAATTATGAACAATTTAGCATTATTGAGAAAAAAAAAAAAAAAAAAATTATGAACAGTTCAGCTTTATTAAAGAAAAAAAAAAAAAAAAAAAGTATTTAGCTTTCTAAATTTTTTACAATTATTATATGTAAAAGAGCAAGATGGGGAAGAGGAAAATTCCCCCATCCTCCCTTTAAGAAAAAAATACGTAGACGTGGCATTTCTTCCCTCTGAGAGGTGTATGGCATTAAGCATTCTTATCTTTTTCAAAATGTGGGGACTGCAGCGAGGGAATAACTCTTTAATTCATATGTTTTATTTTAGCGAAAAATAGGTTGTCCGCATACAACTTTTGCCCAAGCTTGCGACCCGTAATGGTTATGGGGGTAATTTCCTCCACTGGGTTATGGAGACATTAAACCAAAGAAATATCTTCATTTCTCTTTTCCCTTTCCACAGTGACATATCTGCACATATGCAGTACAAGGTGTATTGTAGGATGATGGCGTTTTACAAATGTAACGAGCACATAAAATTGTAGCAGGTGCAAAACATGCACGCGGTCACACATATTTTTGCTAAAATAAACCAAATCGCAAGGCGAAAAAAGTTTCTCTTTTAAATTTTATTTATTTTTGGTTAACCTTTTTTTTATATATATATATATATATATATATATATATATATATATATATATATATATATATATATATATATATATATAACGGCAATGCTTAAACAACCTTAACCATACAATAGTAACCTTTTTGCATTTTTTTTTTTTTTACAAAAATGAAGAAATTTATAATGTACAACTTACCTATAAACATATCATCAAAAATTTAGCAACATTTCATATTTTCACAAACATATAAAATGCTGTAACTGCGAATGACTTTTTGTTTCCCCTTAAAGTGTAAAGATGGGGAAATACCTTTTTCACAAAATGGCATACGGCAAAATATGTATAGAGGTTAAGTTCGGCAAAAAAATACAGAGCAACAATTTGGGTGTCAGCACATGTGACAATAAAAGAAGACTGAAGTAGGAGAAGCAGCACATGTAAAGCTCTGCATAATTTCTACCGAATTGAAAAGAAAAAAAAAAAGAAAGAAAGAAAAAAAAGGGGTGTAACACGCATTTTAGGATGCATACACTATATTGTATAAACATATATAGCTATGGGGACAAAATTATAAAAAGAGGAACACAGGGAAAAAAATACAAAACTGAATTCTCATTCTGTTTGCGAGACGTATCTGTAAACGTTTTTTTTTTTTTATTTCATTGAACATCATTCTCTAATTATCACATCGCCTCGTCGCGTTACCATGAGCGCTCACCACATCATGTTACATCCGTATATACCTAATTGCCGTTCCCTCCTTTGCACGTAAGTTTTGTTATTTCATTTTATTTATATTTGCTTATTCAGCACAAAACAAATTCCTGCTACTACCAGAATACACGTACTATGGTAAGCAAGGATACTGTACTAATTGTATGCGCGCAAGTACAAATGAATGTATGCTTTATGCGAACGCAATACTTGCGCAAATATACCTGCGTCACAGTGTGGAGGAACATATGGCGAAACAATTAACGGGATGGGGGATTAGCACTATATAATTGTACCATACCATATACTGCGTGACAAAAATGTTATATATTTTTTTTCCCACTGGATGAAGCTCCCCGAGTGTACTATAAAATAAAGCCTTGTGCCATTCATATTGTATGTACAAGTTAGTAATGTTTCGTTTCGCATGTACGCATATGCATGTACATACGCTTATGATACGCATATAACATATGCATATTAATGTGAATATATATATATATATATGTGCATACGCAATTATGTTTATAAGATATACATTTATATATGAATATAATATATATATATATATATATATATAATTTTACGTGCATAAATAATATATATATATACAAACTTATATATACATGTATATATAAAACTACGCGTAAATAAATAATATATATATAATCATACGTGAATAAATAATATATATAGTTATATATATATATATATATATATATATAATTTTGCGTAAATAAATAATATACATATTACCATATATTGCGTTATTACATGTATATATACATACCCCATTATTATACATGTAAGCGTACATGTAAAAAAAAAAAAAACCAAGTTTTGTAAATAATCAAATATATGCAAGAAAAAATTAAAATCCTTCGTTAAATAATTTTTCATATACCAATATAATTTTTTTACATTTTCACGTATATTACATTATATTATTTTTTTTTTCTTTTTTTACATAAACGTAACTATTACCATAAAAGGTTTAGCCCTTTACATTTCATTGCAAAATACTTTTTTTTTAATACATTATTTTTCCCCTTTCGTATTAATTATTATACTCTTATTTTACTTCTTATTTTGCTACTACAATTCCTTTTTTTTTTTTTTTTTTTTTTCTTGCATATATAACTTATTTTTTCCACAAAAGTAATTTTTCCCATACTTTTCTATTTTCGCCATTATTTTCATCTCTCATTTAATTCTTTTTTGTTTTTTTGCATTTAAAAAAATTTTTTTTTTATTTGAAACAAGAATTAAAAAAAAAAAAAAAAAAAAAAAAAAGTAACCTTAAGAATAGAACATAAATTCAGTTTGTTAAACCATATACCACAAAAAACATCATAAAGTGAGACCAAAAAGGAGAAAAAAGCCGCATACAGAATGCGTACACTGCGTACGTAAATATGTACGCATATGTTCGTATTTGTACGTATATTCATATAAGTACCACATTGCGTGTACGCCTAAGTGAATGCATAAAATTACACCTTTTTCGTAAAGCTTCAAAAGCTTTTTAAGCATTTTTGTATGCGGTTATGCAAATGTATATTCTTATTTACCTACGTAAAAATGCTTGCGATATATTTTTGTGCATATAAATAATGAGGCATGTAAAACCCATCCGTGAGTGTATACGTGCATGTATGTGAATATATCAATGTGGTTTATGTATATATATATATATTTTTTTTTTTTTTGTGCGCATGATAGATCCACTTCATCACGTTTTCACTATGAAGATGAATTGTTTTTTTTTTTTTTTTACCAAAAATAACACTTAAACTTTATAAAATTGAGAGATTCAAATATAACCTGAGCTTCATCGACCTTTTTTTAACATATGCATGAGTTTCATATAAAAATATTTTTATGAATGAGTGCATGTTAATTATTGCATTTGCATGAAAACACTTGTTGTGGAGGTGCATAATATCTGTGAAGACGTATGCATGCATGTTCACTCGTACGTATATGTATGTGGCGACAATGTACGCTGAGTTAGCGCTCTTCAGCGTTTTGCGATGTGCACACTAGTTTTCGCACCCCACTTCCTGGGCTACTTTTAAAATCACCACCAGTTTTTATACACACGTTGTGCATAAACTTTTTAATAGATATAATCAGAATGGATTCACAAGAATTTATTCCTCAATATAAGCTAATTCTAGTTGGTGACGGTGGTGTTGGAAAGACAACTTTTGTGAAGAGGCATTTAACCGGGGAGTTCGAAAAGAAATACATTCGTAATGAAAAAGAGAAAGAAAAATGAGATTGAGAGAGGAAGAGATTGAGAGAGGAAGAGATTGAGAGAGGAAGAGATTGAGAGAGGAAGAGATTGAGAGAGGAAGAGATTGAGAGAGGAAGAGATTGAGAGAGGAAGAGATTGAGAGAGGAAGAGATTGAGAGGGAAAGAGATTGAGAGGGAAAGAGAAAGGACATCACGCCTGCGCGTTGGCACATGAAAAAGCGAAAGTGACCATGTGTGTATGCACTATGTGAGAATGTGTGACACGTTTTAGAATTCTTCCCTCATGCACATTCCGTGTGTATGTTTGTTACATGCATGTGTACACGCATGTGTACTTATGCCTGCGCACACACCATGCATTGCGCGTTTGTTGATTTCCCCCCTTCCCACCACAGCAACCCTTGGTGTTGAGGTTCACCCATTAAAATTTCAAACAAATTTTGGAAAAACGCAATTTAATGTATGGGATACAGCCGGTCAAGAAAAATTTGGAGGATTAAGAGATGGCTATTATATAAAAAGTGACTGTGCTATAATTATGTTTGATGTATCTTCACGTATTACATATAAAAATGTACCTAATTGGTATAGGGATATAACCCGAGTTTGTGAAACAATTCCAATGGTTTTAGTAGGGAATAAAGTAGATGTTAAAGACAGGCAAGTGAAGTCTAGACAAATACAATTTCATAGAAAGAGGAATTTACAATACTATGATTTGTCAGCACGATCTAATTACAATTTTGAAAAACCTTTCTTATGGTTAGCCAGGAGATTATCAAATCAGCCTAATCTTGTTTTTGTTGGAGAACATGCAAAGGCACCCGAATTCCAGATTGACCTGAATATTGTGCGTGAGGCTGAAAAGGAATTAGAACAAGCAGCAGCTGTTGCAATAGATGAAGAGGACATAGAAAACTGAGGTGCAGGTGAAGGGTAAAAGGATAAAGCGCAGAAATGGAAAAAAAAAAGAAAAAAGAAAAAAAAAAAAAGACAAACGGACTATAGTGGCGTGCAAGAGGGTAGACGTGAGAAACTCGCAAGATCGTTTCCATAAGAACAGCAAAAAAAAAAAAAAAAAAGTTAAGTGACATTGTGCATATTTATACTTACATATCTATTCCAAGTGTAGAGAACATAATAGTTTGTAAACCTATGGTAAAATTTTTGCGTACAAAGAAATGTCCTGGTGAAACCCCGAGGCAAATGAAAAATTAAAATTGTTTAACACCCCATGTCAAGATGATTTAGTTATACACATACATATATATATATATACATATATATATGCGTGTACACATATACATATGCCTACACATGCGCATGTGCACGCGCATATGCATGTTACATATGCATATAAATATACACGTACAATATGTACAGATATACATATATATCCGTGGAATTGTATGTGTTTGCATTTATGTACTAAATTTTTATATACCTTTTTATGCAACTGAATGTATTATTTCACGTATGCAGTTTTTCATGTACCATTTTTTCAAAGATATTCAGTATATGTGCGCGCATGTATATTTTAAATAATTTTTATTTTAAATTTCCTTTTAAATAATTTTAAACGAATTATTTAAGTTATTTTTACAGATTAAAGATTTTCACAATTTGTTAAAAAGAATAAAAAAAAAAAAAAAAAATAATAAAGAACTCTTCATTTATAAACATTTCATGTGTATTTAAAAAAAGTGAAATGACAATTTAAACGCGTTCTCAAAAGTGCATGCAGAAAATAATTTTCGCGCTTGTTTACATATGCTATGTGTGCTACATATGTTTTACATATATAATTATGACGTGCATTTTATTTTTAGACGCCCGAACTTTGAATTAATCGGAGAAATAAAAATATAATATGCACGCAATTTAATTTATGTACGTTTTTCACGTGAGCTTCCCGAAAAGGAAGTTGTCTGCTCAACGTTCTCATGCTTTTTATATTATATGCAGGTGCAAATTTGCACATATATATATATATATATATATATATATATATATATATATATATATATATGCTTCTGCACTAAAGTTTAACAATGCGTGTAACCTTTCGTGAAGCCAATTCGTTTTTGCAAAGTGGGATATTTTTTCTTTTATTTTGAGACTTCACCAAAAAAAAAGAAAAAATGAAATAATTAAAAATGTCAATCGTAGTCTCTTTTGTTAAATTTTTTCTCCCTTCGTTTTTTTTTCTGACCTATTAATGTATCCTTGTACCGCTTTATCTACAGTGGCAAAAATGTGCGTGAAGATATTATAAGGGAGGGAAGACGGGAAGGAAATATTCCATTTTAAAGAAGGGAAATATGCGTTTGCAATAAAAACGAATATATGAGCTGCACTATGAGACGCATTCGTAAATGGGATGAACTGGTTGAAAAAGTGATGAACAGCAATGGTACATCCGCAAAACAGAATGCACAAATAATTCTCAAGTGGGGAGTTGCACTATACGAGAGGGAAAAGGGGGGAGGGGAGGAATTATTGTATTACCTGCGCGTCCGATTTAATTAGGTGAATGTATTCCTTCACTGTCGTGTATTTAGTTTTCTCCTTGTAATTCTAGCGGAGAAATTGTCAGAACGGTGAGCGTAATAAGAAAATGCGTTAATATGTTCCCGTATGTACGTGTTCACGCATAATACGTATGCAGATCTTTATATGTGCCCTTAAACGTAGAGACATTTCGGCTACTT
Organism: Plasmodium ovale wallikeri; assembly: GCA_900088485.1. Taxonomy (NCBI): domain Eukaryota; phylum Apicomplexa; class Aconoidasida; order Haemosporida; family Plasmodiidae; genus Plasmodium; species Plasmodium ovale. The sequence goes on along the minus strand of FLRD01000079.1, from coordinate 38,884 downwards.
CATTTTGCGTGTAACGTTTGCAAGTTCTCACCTCGGCTTCTTCCAGAATTGCCCTCAATTTGTCGGAACAAATTTTATAGTTAGATAACTGAGATGAGGTTTCTATGTTTAGAAAAAGCAGTTTGCGAGTGTGTATTATGTGGAACACCACACTCTACATTGTTTTACCATTTGACATATCGCTGTGGGTACAACATTGGAGGGATGTATTGAAAATATACTTTTATCCCAATTTTATTGCAACTTCTTTACCTTCACATTCGATAATAAGATCGTTAGATTTGTTCATTTTGTTTTTGTACATTTTCCTAAATTTGAGGACAAAATTGGGAGAGATAAATGGAGAGCCAAGACGTAATAAGCAAAATGTGGAGGGGAAAAAAAAAAAAAAAAAAAAAAAAAACAACTTTCCATTTAATGCTGATACCACATTCCTCTTTTGATCTTTTCATTTCTTACTTCAAATTTTTCTTAACATTATCGGGAATCCATTTTGCCGTATCTACATTAAACCGAAGCTGCACTTTGGTTTCCGCCTTTTAAAGTAAAAATTTGGGGATAATATAATATTTTTTTTTTTTTTTTTTTTTTTTTGTTCTTAACTGAACATGTCAGGTAAAGGCAGTTATATGTGAACACTTATGTGAAGAAACGTAATTCTATATAAATTGAAAAAAAATAAAAATAGTTAATGTGTGTATGTGGAATGTAAGTAATAGTGCATAACCTTGTTGACACTTTGGCCCCCTGGCCCTGAAGAACGTGCTGTAATTTTTTGTATTTGACTAAAGGGAATTTCGAAAGATAAAAAAAACTTTTTGCTCAATGCAAACATTCTTTAAAAGTGTCATTAATCTATTTTATGTTGTTATCAAAGTTGTAAGATGTATGACTTGTTCATAAATACTTGAATTAAAAAAAAAAAAAAAATCCACCTTAGCTATAAAAAAAAAAAAAAAAAAAAAAAAAAAAAATGTGTTCAGGCGATTGTGTATGTATATGCGAAGATAATACCGAAGCAAAGCGCGTTAAAAATACTTATGCGCGTATATATTTTCATGCATTAGCTCACCTAAAAGAGACTCCCGTTAGCTTTTTAAATAAGTCGCTGTTAATGTAGAAAGAGGAGTGAACTCTTTTAACAATTAGGGTAATATTTCTCAATCAAAATAGAAGGAAAAAAAAAAAAAAAAAAAAAAAATGGAGAGTTCACAATTTGTTTAAAGAAAAAGGTGATAAAAAGCAGGGAGGATTTCTCTGGCCCCCCAAAAAAATATAGAACAGTGGTACATACTCGATACACATATATACATGTACGTACATACGTACGTACGCACGTGTGTATATGTATCGTTGTTGTACGTTTTGCAAACGGTACGTGCATATGTGTGCATGTATGGGCGTGTACGCGTGTATAAGACCGCTTATGCAACGTGCAATGGCTGAAACGTATGATGGTGGGTGCCCTCTATACAGTAGCAAAAATCGTGCTCGTTATTAATTGCTTTAAGCACGTAGAATCTTATAAGAGGTTCGTTCCCCATCACTTCAGTTCCACAATTCAGGAAAGTAAGATAGAGGATTACAAATTAAAATCAAAGGCACTAAAAAAGTTATATGACAGGAAATTAATTCATTACGTAAGTGATATAAGAAATGTTGATATGATATTGTACCAGAATGAGAATGAAAAAGATGGGGGAAATAAAAAATCAGCATATGCTGGTATAGATTTAAACTGTAAATATTTACACATAGGAAATTTAATACCGTTAATTACGCTAGATATACTAAGGAATTACAATACAGATGTAATATTACTCCTCGGTAGGAGCACAACGAAAATAGGAGATCCTTCTTTTCAAAATGTCGAAAGGAAAAAAACACTGGAGCAGGAAATATATGAGAATGAACAAAATATAAGAAGCAATATAATAAGTTTGTTATTACAAAACGAATTAGACAAAAAGGATTTAAAAAAAATAATCGAGAAAAGTCATACCTTGGGAGAAAAGAAATTTGTATACAAACCTACAAGTAATAAAGGTTCATTAACCATTTTAACAAATACTATGTGGTATGGTAAAATGAACTTAATTGATTTTTTACAATATGGTGAACATTTTTCTGTAAATAAATTGTTAAGAAAAGAATGTTTTTTAAGTAAACTGAGAAAAAAAAACCTTACACTAAAAGACTTAAATTATATAACATTACAATCCTTCGACTTTGTACATTTATTTCGGAAATATAATACATTCATCCAAATTGGAGGTTCCGATCAATGGGGGAATATACAATCTGGTATTGAACTCTGTCATAATGTTTTCAACACACAGTTATACGGTTTAACTACCAATTTGCTTATACATCGAAATAATGTCAAATATAGTAAGTCCCTTTTCAATGAAAATAGGAAATTACCCATATGGATAGACAAAAAATACAACCCCCCCTTCCTATTTTGGACATTCTTAAGAAACATTGACGACCAGAGGGTGCAATCCTACATGGATATGCTAACGGATCTGAATATTAACATACATGAACGGGTCAGGATGAAAGCGCAAAGCGGCTCCCCAAATGAGGAAACCATGCAAGAGCGCGGGAAAGAAGGCAGTGTCGAGCACACGCACAGCAACGAAAGCGTTTATAGCCCTGCGGACGTAGAGAAAATTTACGACGCCGAAATTAACAGAGCAAAAAAAAAACTCGCAGATAGAGTCACGTCATTCATTTATGGAAGTACAGTTGTGGAGCAGATTCACAAAATGATTGAAATTATGAAGCTTAACGATTTTGGCAAAATAGACAATGTGTCCATTTTAAAGATATTCCCGCACATTCAAATTAGTATAAATAATATAAGAGAAAAAAAAATGAACATAATGCATCTTTTAAGGAGATTTGAAATTGCAATAACGAATAAGGAGGCCAAGGAGAAAATAGGGCAAAGGTGCGTTTATCTAAATACGCATTGCATAGATGACCCGAAAAGAGTACTATCTATGGACGACTTTATACATATGGAGAGTAATCTTTACTTTTCCATTCTGCGCATGGGGAAGAAAAGGTGCTATTCTATAATTGCCAAGTGATCATCTCTCCCGTTGTACAAAATCAGGTCGGAAAGCGCAAACGCGGGGAGGGTCTATTATTCCATTTCGTCTCCTCCCCTCGTATATGTTTTGTCCCCATTTATTCCCAAAATTCGAACGAAGGAGAGAGTGGGGGGTGGGGGAGGGGTTACATTGTGTCCAGTTAAACATTTTTATAAGAATATTTTCCGCAGAAACGATAAATAGAATTTCATACGAACATACACACAAGACTTGTGAAAAATAACTAAAGTGCATATTTAAATTAATTCCGGAGTTATACATTGGGGTAACAATTTTACAGCTAGGTTTAATTAAAAAAGTTTAGGAAAAACGGGAGAAGAGAGGAATGCCCCATTTAAAGGGGGAAATTTCGTAGCGGGGCTATGATTATGAGACATTAACCTTTGGCACAATGTTGTACTGCTAAGTAACCCCCGCATACATATATATGCATGTATGTATGTATGCATGTATGTATGCATGTATGTATGTATGCATGTATGTATGCATGTATGTGTGCATGTATGTGTGCATGTATGTGTGCATGTATGTGTGCATGTATGTGTGCATGTATGTGTGCATGTATGTGTGCATGTATGTGTACACGTATGTATGCACGTATTTATTTATGCACTCTCAATCTTCTACCAGCTGTACATCTCAACTTGACAATCACACCTGTGTTGAACAGAAAACCATTTTTGATATTTATTTATGTATTTTATCTCCTCCTTTTTTTTGGTTTACACATTTTTATTAAACACCCAAAAATAAAACAAAAGAGAAAAAGACATATGACAATTCCTATAGTTATCGTAACAACCTCATTATAATTTACATTACCAGGGTCATCTCTCAAACTAGTACCAGTGGGGTGTATATTAAAGGCTGGGTTTTGGGCTATCTGATTTGCTGACATGAGATTGGGCATATTCACTTGAGGATAGGACATTCCGTTAGGGGGAATTGGTACTCCAGGTGGTAGAGATGTTGTCCCACCAGCAGCTGCTACTGGAGGTTGTGCATTGGGAGGAGCAGACATTGTCACATTGGCAGTTGTCTGTTGTACTGCAGGAGCTGCATTTGGCGCTGATGCTGTAGGTGGTGCCGTCACTGCAGGGTTAGCGGGAGGTGTAGGTGCTCCAGATGGTGGCATCCCGTTACGCATGTTAAAAGGGGCAGTAACGTTTGAATATAAATTAGGGGTAACTATTTGTGGGGCTAATGGGGAATTATGAGTACCATCTAAATCTAAGGAAAATGGACCTTGCATGTGTTTATGAACTCCTCCTAACAATCCATCAACAGCTCTTGAAGCTACTAATGACAATGTTGGGTTTAAAGAATGGTTTAACTTATTTTTTAGTTCAAGATTAGAATTTTCAATATCGTTTTTGTTTAATGGTACTCCCTTTTTACTACTTATGGTAAATGTATGTAAATATAAATCTGTAGATTTGGTTTTCTCGTCAGAAGGATGAATCTTCTGTGGGGCATCTAGAGATTCCTTCCATGCCCCCCTAAATCTGCTTCTTTTTTTTGCATAGCCATTTTCACCGTGCAAAAGAAAGGGGGGACTTTCTGTGCGAGATGGGACAGATAACCCGTGTAAAGAAGGAGTAGATGCATGTTTTCTTTTAGAATAGTCATCATTGCTGGTGCTGACATCGCCTCCGCGAACGCCGTGCACGTCGCGAATTCTAAGTACATCACCACTGCTATTTATCTTATCCTGGTGACTGTCCATATTAGTAATATGCCTATCGTTTTTCTTGAGATCATATTTATCTGTATGATCATTCCCTACCCTCATTATTTTGTACAGTTTCTTACGTTTATTATGACTTGCATTTGGGTTATCATTCAAATATACTTCCATTCCCTCGAAATTGTCTATATCAGGTGTAAAGTGAAAATTAGTTCCCATCTTGTTATACTTTTTTCTTCTTATGAACCAGTCTTCAGACCCCAAGTTATCCCTATAATCAACTGTCATTGGAAAAAGGGGAAATAGACACAAACAGTGCTCTACAATTGCGCTTTCAAGAATACACTTATACCTTTTTACGTTTCTCCGTAAATGAAGATAATATATACGTGAGTTACGTAATTTTGTAAGTACGGCAACAATTTATATGCGTCTGTTCGCACTCACCCCGCCGCTATATTGGTAAATACAACTTAACCTCGTCTTGCGAATACAATGCACAAAGCGTAAATCTGTCTGAAATTCTGAACATATGAAGAAGGATGTACAGTTTAAAGAGCCAAAAGGGGGGGAAGTTAAAATGGTAAGGATGTGCAAACAGAAAAATAACATAAACTGTAAAAAAGGGTGATATGACACGAAAGGTGGTCACAATTATCGCGTTGATCACACGGCTAAATGTGCGTAACCCAGACAGGGGCAATCTCAGAAGTGTGATTTTCTTGGAAGTGGTATAAAAAAAGAAGAGACAAAAATTGGCAACACAGTATATTAACGAGTACGGGTGAAATGATTTATTGCAAAAAGTACAGTTGCTGGGGTATATATGTACATATATTTTGGCATGTGCATATGCGCATCATATGCGCGTGAGTGTACATTTTTCTACATATGCTGAAAATTGAAAAGGAGGATAGTGCATTTTTCCAGATGATCTGGTTAAAATTGAGGTTATCAAAAAAAAAAAAAAGAAAAAAAAAAAGTGTCTTCTAACTGCTCGGGGAACGAAACAGCATACTGAAAAGGGGGTGGAAAAGCTGGTTGCAGTTCCTCACATGTACATAGTGACGTGTTTGTATGCAAAGTCACATTTTAATAATTCCCATTTTGATAGAACTTCTTGTTAAAAACGGGAAAAAAAAAATTTGCACCATTCTGCATGTACATATGCACTAAATTTTTTTACCCAACAAAAAGCAAACCTTCTAAGAATTTCATACACCCCAAACGTTACGTGGTAAGGATGTATATGCAGCGACCTCTTGTGTAACGCATAACATCGTAATGGTGACGGAACTCTATTTTTTTTTTTTTTTTTTTTTTTTGACGCCCTGATAGAATGAATTCCTGGCAATAGCATACACATAATGTGTAAACTGTTATGGGTAAATATTTTGCTTTATCTTTTGCCTATTTGCCATTTGCTTGCATTATAATTGCCCCCTTTTACCTTTGCTTTAGCCTTTGCTTTTTTTTTTTTTTTTTAATGGAAGGGATAGTATAGATGAATTCTGTCTATTTTTCCCCTTTTTGTAGTGTGTTAATTGTTGTATAAATGGGTTATGTCCAAATGAGTGATCATTTTGTGTGCTACATGCATGGAGGAAAAGCGAAACACTCGGGTGATCTGTCCACAGTAAGAGGAGGGGGAGGAGGGGGAGAAGGGGATGATAACAAATTAAAAAGGGGGAAGGACGCATGAGGGAGATACGTTGTATATCTTTTCCATCCCATTTTTCAATTTCCATATCGCTTGATCAGTTTTTTAAATCACCTTTTTACATATACTATTTAAAATGTTAAAAAAAAAAAAAAAAAGAAAAAAAAAAAGGATACTTAAATGGGCCGAGAAATGGTATGCTAAAGCATTAATTCGCGTTAAAATAAAACTGAGATATAAGAAAATGGTTCACATACATAAAAATTAAAAAAAAGGAAAAACATATACATCAGCATGGAAATATGCAAATGCACACATGCGTGTAGCTAACCACACATGTGTATACGTTTTAAAAAGGTAAAACAGGAGCTACGATAAACACGAAGGGTTCATCAATGTGTGATTAAACATGGGGAAAAGAGAAAAGGGTACTAGGGGAGAAATGGTACCACAATTTACACGCGTATTCCCCTTGCTCACATTAGAAACGGACTTTTCGATTTGGGTGCGGTTCCTCGGGATCACGATACGCGTGCGCAATTGCACAGTTTAACCTGTTTGTAATTCGTTCCTTTTCTTTCTTCGAACTGAAAATAATGAACCCTTCTACAATTTGTCTACTTCCACAGGGTAAAAACATGGTTTTTGTTTTTTTCGCTGATTTTCCTTATTTCGCACAATCGGCACAACACAAGTGGAAAAGATGCACCATCCCTACTTTTGCACTATTTGTGTGGTTAGACAAAAAAAACGTAGGGGTTACACCTATGTGTGTGCCATGCGTGTGTGCCATGCGTGTGTACCATGCGTGTGTGCCATGCGTGTGTGCCATGCGTGTGTGCCATGCGTGTGTACCATGCGTGTGTACCATGCGTGTGTGTTCGTTGGCATAATCCGGCAGAGGGATTTTTCATAGAGTCTTCAGTTTCTTCACAATTTTGTTAACTTGATCATTTAATGGATTGATAATATAATTGTTGACGTATAGAGTAACATTATTCTGGCTATTTATTTTATTAACCTTCTCATATATCATATTTAAATAATTAAACTTAGGAGTTATTAAAACGGTATAGAGAGCTAAATGTAGTAGGCACCATATAAATCCGCTTATTTTGTATATAATTGCTCCCACTGATGGGGTCACTATATGCTCAAACACAACAAAAAAATATACATACTTTAAGTAATACTCTATCATTTCATACTTCTTATTTTTCCATCCATGAAGCGACAATCCGACAGGTAATAAATACCCCAACACGAATATCATAATTTTAAACAACATGCAAAACATTTTCCCTAAATGCAAATTGGAGGAAATTGAAGCTCCGAGGATAATGTGCTGTGTGTCGTAACAGAACAATCTGATAAGCGTGAGGATGTAGCCAATTTACTTCAAAAATGAAAAAAAACGAAAAAGGGACGCTAACAACGGGAGATTATCACAAAGGGAGTTTTACGCTTTGATACGTTTGTGCGAAATGGAGGTAAAACGGTACTTAAATTGGGATTGCAAGTTAAAATACCTCTTAGGTTTTATTGTCAACGCTTCCTTAGTTACCATGTGCGTACTGCATATATTTAATATATATATATATATATATATATATATATATATATATATATATATATATATATATTATTAAGGTAAATATGCACAGTTGAACTTGCAGATGGTATTTAATTTCTCCCCTTAAATAAAAAAAAAAAAAATACACGCTTCGTTAAAACGTCGAAAGGAATGTTCTTTTTTTTTTTTTTTTTTTCAGTACATTACGTGCGTATTACTTTGTTCGTTACGTCGTACATATTGCTCTCGCATCGTGCTCGAATAATTCCGTGCGTTAATAAATCAAAACTATTTTTTTTTTTTTTTCTTTTTTCTTTTCGCGTAAACATCCCCTCAAGAAATAAATGTGCTTTCTCGAAAATAACTCACGAAAAAAAAGTATTACATATATGCTATTAAACGTAACATGGTACTGGTGGGCACTAAACTACATAGTAAATACAATAATTGCTATATTCCGACTGAAAAAAAAAAAAAAAAAAACTAAAAGAATTGAAAGAGATGATGGAATAAAAAAAAAAAAAAAAAGAGAAAATCGTGTTTTACCTACTACACTGTTTAGCTTGCGTATATAAATACAGAATAGCTTGACTAAGTTTTTTTTTTTTTTTTTTTTTTTTGGCATAATTATGTGTATTCTTTTTTCCCCACATCTCCCGTAGTTTTATGTATGCACATCATTGAAAGAAAAAAAAAATATATATATACATTACCTAGTAGTAAAATTTTCGTATTGGCGTTAACGTGATAATATCAAAAGTAATAAAACGTAATTTGCGGAATGGATGGCCAATTTGTTTGTTTTTTTTTGTTTTTTTTTTTTTTTTTTTTTTTTTTTTTTTTTGCGTATGTATTTTTTCCTCAGGAGTAATGCCACATGCAGTGTAAACGCATACATTGTCATATGCATGCGCACATGCTCATGAGCGTACATGTATTAGTAGAAAAATTCCGTTAACACGTCGGAAAGGCGACACACGCAAAGGGGTCGAGACATTTCGTTTTAATTTTTAAAATTGCTATTTATCCCTTGTGAAACAGTCATTTAGGGGTAACAAAAAAAAAAAAAAAAAAAAAAAATTGCAGCATGGGCATATAATACAGCATTTTAGTTTTCAAATAGGAAAAAAAAGAAAAAAATGCAAATAGGTAGATGTATGCACGTGTACTAGGTTTTTCACGGTTAATCAATGATTGTTAGGTGTATATAATTATAGCATACTTCACTGCGTTACTTTTACCCATGTCACCCAGTTTTTGCACACCTGTATGTGCTTCTTTCAGCGTATTATCACCTAAATGTACGCGCAAACTGTATTAAGGTCTTGGCAAAAAGAAAGGACTCCTATAAAGGTAGGTACCCTCCCCCGTAATATTTCCCTTATAGCTGTGCTTGCATGCAGTGAACTATTTGTTTTTCCCGTGTGCTCACCATGATGTGGAAATTTACGTCTTAGTGGTAAACTTTCTTTTTAATATGTGCCATCCTCAAATGGGAAAGCGTTGATATCCTCATAATGCAGTTACTGTGTAGATGCTTATCCCCTTCGACTTGTGTAATGGACGTGCTTCATAATGGTCTATTTGGGTATGCGTTCATATGAGAAAATATAAAAAAAGGGAAAACATGTTAACCTGATTGTTCAGGCGGCAGTGGTCAAATTGGCGCTGCTAATCTGATTGATTACATTTTTTTTTGCTTGGCCAAATGGCATAATTTGGCATGGGAAAAAAACCTTATCGACGCTCTGGTACAACTAAAAAATGTGTGTATTGGGGATCCGTCGATGTGCATCGCATCATGTCAAGCAAATTATATATATCATGTAGAATTCTTCGTGTTAACCTTAGCAGGCGCATTTGTACAAATAGTGCACACCTATATATGGTGCATATTCCTTGAGATTACTGCAAAATGGACACTAAAGTATACAGGATGGGGAGACCAAATTGGTCCCCTTAAAATTAGACGTTAGGTAAAAATAGCGTGTTTCAATGTAATTTTGTAAAAGAGAAGAAAACTTTCCAATCCTTTTTACTATTTTGTAATAGCTGACGAAAGAAGACCAATCTTGCAAATGTTCAATTTTGTTGAAAAAGGTCTTACATAAATAGGATTTGTGCGAAATGATATTTTTTGAATAGAGTACTCTCTCTAAAAATACAGAATAATCAAAAAACTGTGTCCAATATTTATTCCTTTTTGTATACAAAATGTGTATTAATACATTTAAAGATTTAATGTCCAATGGATTATTTCTTAAAATTTGTATGAAACATTTTTCTGACTTGTTCAGGTCTTTTTCGCATAAATAGTAATAAACACCTGAATTGTACAGAAATGAAGAAATCGGTAAAACAGAGGATGTGTGCATAAAAAAAAAATTATCACGATTAAAAATATTACGTAAAATTATTTCACATTGCGAAAAGTCACCTCTTAAAAAGTTATACACGAATAACTCATTATATAGAAATAAATTTTCTCTGTCTAAATTTAATCCTTTTGTTAACATTTCCTTCAAAAAGTTTGTTGAGTTTAATATATATTTTTCCCTCTTTTGTACTTTCCCATTTAAGTCTCGTTGCATTTTTTTTACAACACTGGAGCAGTATATTAGATAGGGCAAAACGTCATACAACTTTAATTTTAGACATTTATGAAAAACTATTTTTTTTTCCCGTGAGAAAAGGATATCATCAATCATGCTTATACGGAGGAGGTAAATATAACATGGATAAAATTTCCTCTTCCATATTACACATTTTTTGAAATAGAAAGATGCTTTCTTTAAATCATTTTTTAGGAAAAAAATTATTCCATACATGTAACAATCCAAGTAATCTTTTTTGTACATGTACTTGTCAGGATTGTAATAATACATTTTATTTTTCCTTCCAAGATATGTAGCTCGCTCACTACATAAGAGCAACAATTCACGAATTTTCCTTTTTTTACTCTTAAAAATGTCTTGTAAATTTGTAAGGGATTCTGTAAATAACATGATGGCATCTTCTCCATACGATTTTTCTCTCCTTAGGATATATTTACTTAAGTAGTAAGCATGCACAAAATTGTGTTTCTTTAAACAGCACAGGTTCATGCATATAAGTTCTGCCAGTGACAGTTTGTCTATCCATGTACTACCAAAGGGTGCGTAAAATATGGGCTTTCTGTAGTTTCCTTCCTTTCCTTTCGTCTCAATTATGCCAATCTCCACCTTATCTCCCTTCTTGTCATCCGTCTGAACAGAATGCATATCAATTAGGCTAAGATGCAGTCCTACTTTTCTTAACGAATTTAGAATGTACTCTTTTGAAAATTTCATCCTCACAAAATGGATAACTTTCCTCAACACTCTGTTGCAACGTGCGTGAAAAAATGTTTGGAAGACATAAAAAAATAGGTGACCACGATTGTTCGGAAAATAATAATAATGAATATCTCTTCTTTTCGTGATTTTATTAAAAAGGAACAAAAAAGTTTCTCTCAAAAGAGTATCGTCATTGGAAGTTTGGTCAATAGCACTGTCAGTTTGGTCAATAGCACTGTCAGTTTTGTCATCAGCACTGCCAGTTTGGTCATCAGCGATGCCAGTTTGTTCATCAGCACTGCCAGTTTGATGATGATACCCCCAATGCTGGTCATCCCCTTGCAGGCATTCCCTTCCACCAAAATGGTCGACACCGTTTCTAACAGCAATTAACACGTTGCTCTGATGGATATACTTTTTTTGAAAACAATTACATTTTTCAGACAAGCATTTTTTCTCTCCATCTTTCCATATGTAAACGTTTTCATTGCGTGTGTCCATCTGAGGACGAACCAAAAAAATATTGTTTCCCCCTTTCCCTTCATTTTTACCACTGTAATGCTCTACATTGCTTTTCCTTTCATTGTAATCTCTACCATTAAACCGTGTGAGATCTTCGCTAGAGTAATATGCATGGAGACTGTTTTTTCCCTCCATATTGACAGGTGCACGATGCGCCTTTTTCTCCTTATCAGCGCTGTGCCCTCCTTTCACCGTTTCAAAGCAATTTTTGTCATTAAAGAAGATAGAAGTTTTTCCAAACATCTCATCCTTTTTCGAATTAAGAGATTCCTTAAAATACTGTGTAACATCTTCCATGTCTCTCAATTTGGACGTATAGAAGTTTATTAGTTTACCAAAATTGTAGTTCATTTTGACGAACTTCAGTAGGGTAATTTCTTCGTGTGTTTTCAGCTGATAGGTGCCAATTAGTTTGTCTAGGCATATAAATACGAATGGATGAATTTCGTGAGGCTCGTTTGTATGTTCCCTTTTTGATACATGTGTGCAGAGTTGATTGTGCATTCTTTCCTTCCCTTTATCCATTTCGTGAACCACTACCTTAGAATATTCGGTTGTACTCAGCTTATAGTTTTGTAACTTTTCATAGCATATACCTAGAAGAAAGTGAAGAAGAACTTTGCTAAGTTTATTAAGCCCCTCCTCATTAATGCTAAAAATGTATTCTAAAAAGTAGTGATACTTCCTTAATTTTAGCAGAGATTTTGTATATATATAAGTTAAATAAAAATCCACCTGTATATACTCCCGTTGGTATAGCTCCACTACCAAGTCGTACTCTCCCAGAGCATACAACGATACAAATTTGTTCGTCAGCCAGGTAGAATTCTTTAAACTGATTGTCTTGAAACGGTGATAACCTTCCATCCGCTCTCTAGCGTTCTTCACCTGTCGCGATGTCCCCTTTTTCGCAACATTTCGAGGCATTCCACTTTTCGGCACTTTTGGTGGTGTCCCCTTTTTCGCAACATTTAGTGGAATCCCTTTTTTCTCCTCCTGCCACCTCGCCTGTGTCTGCACTCTCTCTCCCAGTGTGTCAAAATATAGGGTTCCTGCCTTTGTCACTCCTTCTCTCCCATGTGCATCTCTATTTTTTTGTCTGACCATGTCCTCCAAATGGGACGGGTCGTATATCGCCTGATTAAGACCCCTCAAAATTTGCATCTTCAAAACATTGTTCTCTCTCTTCCTTTTGATATCCATAAAATTTTGCAAGTGAATACTGTCCATCTTGTTTGCCACTGTTATCACTTGTTTTGTCAGTATTTTATCCTCCATCCGTTCGTCGTTAAATCTCCCTCTATTTGCGAACATATAATGACCTTTTTTTTTTTTTATACTTTCGTGAAAAACACTTTTTTGCATTTTATTCGTTTGCGGAGTTCCTTCCGTTTTTCCATTCCCTTTTGAGGATGAAGACCACGCACTGAAGCTTCTCTTCAGGGGTTGTAGTGTGCAAGGGTTAAAGCTCAATCTAGTGTGATAATCGCCACGTTCATCACTGTGTATACCACCATCGTTATTTTTCCCTTTCGTGGGTGTGCGCTTTAGAAACAGCTCTTCCTTTGGTCCCTTACATGTCTCATCGATGTCTACACAGGCAGATAAATACCTGTCTGAGGAAATTTGTCCATCCCCCCTGAGTAGTAGTTCATCTGTTTTTACTTTCCCACTTTGGCAGTATAACCGGTGCGAAGCTATCTGGGAATTTTTTTTCACTGCATTCGAAGGTCTACATGCGTATACTTTTTTGTCCCCCTTTTTGTTTTGCTTAACTGAAAATATTTTATTTTGCCTACATAGATCCATGATTCCGTGAAAAATGGCCATTCCGTTGTTTTGATCTCCCCTTTTTGGGTTGTTCCCATCTGGAGCCTTTCCATTTGGGGAGTTTCTACTTGGGGTTTTTCCCTTCGCGAGTGCTCTTTTCATTTTAACCCTTTCCAATCCTTCACAATAAGGAAAAAATTTCGAAAAAGACATATCACTCTGATCGCTAGAGGTGTATCCGTAAAGGGGAATGGACGAAATGAGAGAGTTGCAAAGGGAACCTTTTTTTTTTTTCTTTCCTTTAGCCATTTCTTTTATGCCACCATTTGTAAGTACTCCGATGGGATACTCTTTTTCTCGTCGCTTTCTCACAGATTTGGAATTTTTCTTCCTATGGAGTGTTTGCTCATCAGAACTACTGAACACGACGTCCCCCTCACTATTTACTGTCACATCGCACATGTTGCTATCCCAAAAGACAGAGTCTATGGATTTTTTATTGTCGTCACGAAAAAATATTTTTCCACAACCCATAGGGGGCATATAATATTCTAGTATATCGTTTTGTAACTGGGTATAACCAATGTAAGGAGATATTATCACGTTTTCTTTTTCGTCTTCATTTTCATGTTCGCTTTCGCTTATTAGTTTTTTCTCTTTCTCGTTCGTTATATGTGAATCAGGTAGGTATCTACACTTTGGTGGAGAGAAACTACCGTTTATTGTTAATTTGGACTTTGTCTTATTTTTCCATTTCCCTTTTAAGTATTTTTGAGGATGCATTTTTTTGCTCTGCTTTCTCAGGATATGTTCTCTTCTGTTATTTGATGTGTAGAAACATATATCCTTTTCAAACTTTCTTGTGATATCAGAGGGAGGTTTTTTCTTATAATCACAGTGATAAATATCACAGTAGTGTAAGTAGAATCTTCCATATAAAAACGACATGGAGGATCTGGATTTCCTCTCAGATGGAATGTCTTCATTCTGAGTGAGAGCTACTAGGTATGAGTTTTCCAAACAGTCCCACGCAGCCCCCTTCCATGCAATCCCTTCCTTCGTAGTTCTGCTCAACCTTGACATACCCCACTTTGGATGACTTCTTTCCAGACGGGGTCGTCGCCAACAGGTTCTTCCCTCGTTGCCATTATGTTTACCCTCACCGTGACTGACCGCTATATTCACATTGGAATGACGTTCTTCTTTTTCACTAAGACGGCAAAACAAATTTATGTCTTCCTCTTCGCAAAGGAAGCTCACGTAATCTAACTTATTTTTTTCTATACCTGAAGTGTGTCCCTTTATTCTTTTTTTACGACCTCTCTCTGTGGTTATGCGATCATCCATCTTGCATCTCCCGCATGTGAAGGCGCGTACTGCGTTGAGTTGATTGTCTCATTTATGCGTAATTATTGCTTTGAGAAGAAGAGGAAAAGGTACCACTCTCACAAAGCTAAGAAGAGATGGGTACATATGAGCATACAAATAGTCGTGCTTAGACTAAAATAGCTACGTACACACATGCAAATGAATGCACTAAAATCGAATGGAGAAATCATAGACGAAAAAATTCCCTCCGAAGGTGATTTTTTCTTTTCTTTTTTTTTTTTTTTTTTTTTTTGTCTGTCCCAACTAATTTTAAAAAAACAAAGTAGGAATTTCTCTCAAAATGCAGTTCCCAGAGGGAAATGTTTTGCTGCACATACATATACATGTGCGCAAATATGTGGGAGATTGCCAAAGCGGACCACTACCCAATTGGAGCATATACACAAGTACCATGCGTTATAAACAAAAGTTACGCGAGGGGAAATACCTGTGCGTAAGGCAATTTACTGGATAGAATTTAAAAAAAAAAAAAAAAAAAAAAAAAAACTCTTGGGGATCTAAAAGGAGAGTCAGGAAAAGGAACAAGTGCTGACTTAAAACGATAAAAACTTCACATGTACATGAACAAAATTAAGCATTACATATCCTCCCCCCTTAATGACATTTTGTACATGTAAAATACACCATCTTGGGGATGTACATTAATGTGTAGGGTAACAAGAATTTTTTTTTTTTTTTTTTTCTAGCTATTTAGCCCATTACGACTAGGCTATATTTTGGCTAGTCATTGTGTGCAAAAATGATTTGTAGCAAAGTGGTGAGGCCCGTTTTAATGCCGTTGAGTGACATATGTCTTACGCTGCCACATATGGTTTGCAATTCCTGATGCAACATGCATAGGCATTAATTAGTGTCTATATCTTTACATGGAAGATTTTTTTGCCTTTTCCTTTTGGTAAACATCCTTTAGGATATTGTGTTTTGCCATAAGATTGAGGGATGACATTATAAATGGGTAGAAATTATAAAACTTGAAGGTGCGTTCTTTATTCCATAAATTTTTTATTTCCATTTGTTCAGCATAAAGTTTTTCTAAGTAGTTAATTTCTTCCGATGATTTATGCAAAATGTCATACAGTTTATATGTATCCTCTGGTAAATCTTCTATGGATGGTAAATTGAGAGATGTATATTCATCTTCATTTACTTCATCCTTTAGTTCAATATTTTCGCCTTCGCTTATTAGTTTGATGTTTACTCTTTGCCTTATTATTCTGTGAATTTTCATGTAATCTTCGATTATACTTTGCTTATCTTTCACTATAGCCAAAATGTTGAATCGATTTTCAGTTTCGTCTTGAGAACTAATCATCTGGTCTATCTCCTTTTTGATATGCAACCTTCCTATTTCCATCCAATCCTTCTCTGCGGTCGCAGTACTCGTCACCTCAACTTCCGCCGCTTCTTCTGTTGGTGCTACCGTTTCTGTCACTTCCGTCAAGGGGTTAATCAGAACGGGACCATCTTGAAGTCCATCCAACAGGTACACTCTTTCCCCATGCTGAATGTAAGAAACAAAATGAAAAGAATCAGAGCTTTTTTTTTTTTCATCATACATATCTTCCTTATCTATATATATAGGTGCCTTGTACGAGTTGTGTATATTTCTAAGGAAATGACAATTTGATAGAGTAAGTCCCTTCATGGAAGAGTCAAAATTTAAGGTAAAAGATTTTAAGTTTTCTATTTCTTCATTTAACGGAATATCCTTATTTAACACGATTGATAGAATAGCTTGAGTTGCACATGCATTGGGAATTACCTGCTTTGCAAAAAACATATTTTCAGGTATGTCATGCTCTATATATTTTTTCCTATTGTAACTTTTCCCTATATTAAACAGAAAAATAATTCCATACACATAATTATGGTTTTTCAGTAGCTTTGTATATTTCTCCTCCAAGGAGATGTCACTGCTGTATAGCTCTTTCTCCTCAGTTGTCATCGATGTGACATCATCCTTCTCCTTCGCCTTCTCCTTCTCCTTCTCGCTTCTATACTTCTCAATGCTTAAAATGTTCTGTACAGTGATTACATCTTTATTATTTATATAGTCATCAAAATATGCCAAGTCGTACACATCTTCAACTGATAAGTCTTTTGCTCCCATCCTTTTCAGCATATCGTAAAAGATACATGGGTTACTCTCAATGAGGCACCATTCACCGATTCTATCACTATCCTTCTGCATATTGCCTTGTGTACACAGGTTGGCAAAAAAAAAAGAAAAAAAAGGATTGAAGGGGAAGGATGAGCAAAGGAAAAAAAGTACGGAAAACAGGTACGGAAAACGGGTAAAAAACTAAGGAGCTAGCTCAAAACAAGGTAATGCACAGCGCAGTGGGGAAGAAATATCCTTTGTGGCAGTTATTTACAAAGGAGGAAATAAAAAAAGTTTAACACTGTTCTGCGAAATATACACAAGGTAACAAAATGGAAAGTGAGCTACGCAACATGAGATGAAAAAATGCCCAGATTGTGGTAAAAAAAAAAAAAAAAAAAAAAAAAGAGAAAATGAAAAAGAAAGCATACTCTTATACAGTTCAAATGCGAAAACGATAAAAAGTGTATATTCAAAATGGGATAAAAAAAAAAGAAATAAAAAAAATAAATAAATTAAA
The DNA here is from genome assembly GCA_900088485.1 of Plasmodium ovale wallikeri. NCBI lineage: Eukaryota > Apicomplexa > Aconoidasida > Haemosporida > Plasmodiidae > Plasmodium > Plasmodium ovale. Next base: position 21,226 of record FLRD01000079.1, on the reverse strand, counting down.
TTGAACAAACGAATGGGTAAACATTAGCAAAAGGGTGTAGTATGCAGAGAGAAAAATCGAATGCCTCTGGGAGGAGGAGTGACTAGTGTAAAAAGGCATATATTGTATTATACCCGCGGAGTTGTATTTTTTTTTTTTTTTGTGTCCTTATAAAAAAATGATTTCACTCTTATCGAATCGTTAGGGATTGGGAGAACAATTTAATTTTGTTAAATATGGGAGGAGAGAGTTGCGTTATTTCCTAAAGTGCGTAAATGAATAGGTATACAATTTGGAAAACAGTAATCGCGCTATATCACATCATGTCCTACGTATGCGAGAGAGAAGAGAAAGGATTACCCTCTCCTTGTGCAATTTCTCTGTCGGAGAAAACACTAGAAGCAAAAAGAGAAGCAGTTTAACCAATTTTCACATGTTCGGTAAACAATCGAACGAGACTCCTTGTTAGTAAAAACGATGACGCGAAACAACTGCAACATTTACATATTCGTACATGAAAGAAAAGAACAGCTGCAAAAATATGTTATGTGCATGCGATGGGGGAAATTACGGAACAACAAAGGATACATGCAAATGTAGAAATGGATATGTGACGTTAATATTAGCCCGATCATCATGTGCGTTTATGCGTGTGTGTCCCAACCTTACAAATTTGCAGACACACACACATGAGTAGTTGGCATCAAAGTATGTTTCCCCTTCTTTTTTGCGATTTACCCCCGTATTCACTTTGTGCGTATTGCAAGGCGGAGAATTTTTCACTTTTCCCTTTTCAGCAGATGAGTGTGTCCCTTTTTTTATTTTTTTTCAACTGAAATAGGTTCTTGTCTAAACATACTATCAAATATTTTCATTTCGAGGTAAAAAAAGGAAGAGATGCGTAAATTAGCAAAATCGGTAAAAAAAAAAAAAAAAAAGAAAAAAGAGCTTGCAAAAAATAAAATAAAAAGATAAATAAATAACATAATAACTGGTAATGGTTGGGGGAAAAATCCCTACTTTAAAAAGTTAAAAAAAAAAAAAAAAAACAGTTCGTGTAAACGGTACGGAGCGAGTGGTATAGAAGTAACGGCCTGACGAGGGGCCTACCCCAGGTTATTTTTTAACTGCACTAAGTGAACTATTTCACCTTCGCTTTCCTTTTTCTGCGCAATCGTTAGTTTGAGGAAAAAAAAAAAAAAAAAAAAAAAAGCCCGGCTTACACTCAGCATAGCGCTCATCCTAGGCACTGTTATAGTAGCAAAATGATATAAAAAAAAAAAGAAAAAAGGGAAAAAAAGAAAAGTGAAAAAAGTGAAAAAAGTGAAAAAAGTGAAAAAAGTGAAAAACGTGAAAAAAGTGAAAAAAGTGAAAAACGTGGAAAAAGTGAAAAACGTGAAAAAAGTGAAAAACGTGGAAAAAGTGAAAAACGTGAAAAACAAAAAAGCGGAAACACAGAAAGGCGAAAAAGTGAAGAACGAAAAAGGAAAGAACGAAAAAAAAAAAAAAAAAAAAAAACTGCGCAAGGGACATCCTTCTTAACTTTTCTTTTGAGGTAAAATGGGCTCAGCAAAAATGCTACGAAGGCGCGATATGTCTATGAGCAGTATATTCATACATTTCTCCATTTCGTTCGTTTTCTTGTGTGTATTTTACATCTAAAGATTTTCATGGTGCCAATATATCTCTGTATTACAAGTGGGCCCTGCAGTCAATCCTCGTTTTGTGCTCACACGAATTCACCTCTGCGAGTTCGCGGGCAGAAGTATGCAAAGGGCAACCTGCACACTTCGGTCGCATCCCGTTAATTCCAGCACAATAACGTTTGTTCAGTACACGCAAGAAGGCCCCGTCGAGTGAGGCGAAATGTCCGAATACAAAATCAGCAGTTCCTATTTTTCAAGGAGAAATAAAACACTGTTGCTAATATGTGTGTTTTTTTTCTCCTGCTCTACTCACATATTTAAGAATGTTTTCCCCTTTCTATTTATGCTAACTGGGGGAACAAACCGAGGTACTAGTGACACAATCAAAAAGGAAGATGGAAGTAACTTCGAGATATTGCGCAATTATGGAAATTCTTACGAGATGCAGGAAGAGAGAGGCGGAAACGCTAGTGAACCTCATGAAGACGATGTACTAAGGAACGAAAGAGACACATTGCAGAAGGGCAACTTTATCGAAATGGTTAGCGAACAGGGTGAAAAAGATAACGAAAATCATCTTGGAGTGAAGCAGAATCATGGAGGAGGTGGAGGACAGGCGAAAGGGAAAATGAACAACCATTCGATATACTTATACAGTAATATGCTCTCCCTTATATATATGAGCTCACTACTGACATACATTTTTATATTATTCTTCGATTTGAGCAAAAAGAATTATATAATGAATAGCTTTTATATTGTTAACCTAATTTCACATTGTATAATTTTTTTTATTTTAAGCGAAATTCAAATGTATAATACCAATTTAAGTTATGACCCGTACAGGCAAAAACGGGATAAAGTACATACAGTTTCCATTGCGCATACCGGCAATATCACGTTCGAGAAAATAACCCCCGAGATGAAAAGGGAAGAGCTTAATTTTGTCTTTAAAAATTATATCGAAAGAAGACTAAATGTGAAGTCAATTTTTTTTTTTGACAATTGTATGGATATATCGAATAATAATTTCTTGACCATGCAGTTCCATGGGACCCCATTCCACCGACGCGAACTAGAAGATGTCTTGCGATTATTTTGGCGAAGAGAAGATAGAGAGAGTAGAAGAGGGGGTAATAGTCGGGATGGAAGAAGGACTAGAGATTCGAACGAGTCCCTATTCGAAGACAGCGAGATGTACAAGAGAGGTTACTTTACCATGCTGTACGCGTTCATAGTCATAAGCTCAATATGTAGTGGGTACATCAAAATATATCAGAAGAAAGTACTTTATTGTATTTTTTACGTAAATATAGGAGTTATAACGTCATTGTTAATTCTCATGAATAGTTTATTCAAGCTTATGGCACACTCTCTTAATTATGTTGTGTCGAATGATAAGTATATCACAAATATCAGTGATTATATAATCATGTTTTTATTTATCGATATCTTCGGGTTACTGATGATTTTCATTTTTTCGTATAAATGGTTTTACCAAAAAAATCTTTGGACAAATCTTCACACTATCTTTTATAATTATAAGTATATTTGCTTCTACCTGAATAGAACCTATTATCTCTACACCGAGGACAAAAACATTGACAATATACTTGTACACATAGATCTATACGAAGATAAAAATGTAGAGATTAGTTTCTGTGCATATACCAATATAGAAAAGTCCATTTTTTACGACTACTTTCTTCGCAACACTCCAAGAAACAATAAACTAAACATTATCGAGATCGCCGACAGGAACTTCAAGGTTAATTGCACCTACAAGGCCAACCCATGCGTGGATACGAGGGCGGTCGAGCATATACAGGGGGTCGAAGATACACGGGCTGTCGGAAATACAAGGGCGATCGAAGATACACAAACAGGTGATAACGCAAACGTGATGGAAACCCCGACGGCCAAGCAGCCGTTCAGTAGGAAGCAGAATCACAGCTACACGATGAAACCATACAAAATTTGCATAGAGACCGTGCAAAATTTATCCGCACTCGTGCAAGACGAGCTTGAGGGGTTAACAGATCGACCGAACGGCGTGCATGCGGGGGGAGTACACACGGGAGGAGTACACATGGGAGGAGAAGATACCAAGGATAAAAAAATAATCGGCAGGATGATTCATAATTACGAGTTGGACGACGACCCTGTCCCCCCCAAAGATTTCGACAGAACAGATGCAGATGCAGATGCTGCAGATACGTACATAACTATTGGCGACGATGCAGGCAGTCATATCGATGTTGAGGGTTGGCACTTTGCAAAAGGGGAAAAGAAGAATTTGCAAAATAGAGAGAGTGTGCATTTTGAGAACACCTGTGAAGATGTGAACGGAAAACGACGGGATTATGTTCCCTCCTTTTATCAAACAGGTGAACCGTTTCATAAGCGATCGAGTCTCTCTTCTTCTATGCGTTGCAGCAAAGACATGGAGAAGGAAGACATGCATGTGGATAGTAAACATATTTATTATAAGGATAATTATTATGATATGAATTTTATGCAGAATAAAAATTTAGAAATGGGTTCTGAGTTGCATGAACAAAATAACACTGAGAGATATGCTGAAGATGATCATTATATAAATAGAGAAGAACCAATATTTTTTGAATCTATACAACATGACGGAATAAATGAAAAGAAAGAAAAATATTTAATTCCAAAATATGATGAAGAAAATAGATGTATAAGTTATGACGATTTGGAATTATCATACGATAATGATTGTGATGGTGATGGTGGTGCCGGTTGTGATGGCGATGGTGGTGCCGGTTGTGATGGCGATGGTGGTGCCGGTTGTGATGGCGATGGTGGTGCCGATTGGGATGGCGATAATTCGCCCTTATTTCTAAAAAAATTTAAAGAAAAAAACAAAAATAAAAATTGCGTGTTAAGAAATAAAAATTGCATGTTAAGAAATAAAAAATACGCGTTGAAAAATATTAAAACATTTATATCATCATTTACTTTTTATTTTTTCTTTTTTATATTTATTTATGCCTTTTTATTATCTATTATGCATATATTTATAAACTACTTTTTTTATATATACCTTTTTGTATTTAATATAAACATATATGTATCGAACATTTTTACAATTATTATGACCTTTGTTTCATTATTAGCCATTCCCTTTTCTGGATACATCATAGACAATATAGGATCATTCCTTTCTCTCCTTTTGTGTTCATCCTTTTTTATTTTAATAGCAATATCGGGATCTATATACTGCTACATGTTCAACCTAAGTCAGTAAACAGAATGTGTAATTTGTTGGGGAACATATGATGCGGGAGAATAAGCTCATCGCTCATGTTCTCCATTTGCAGGAGCACCCAGAGTTCTCTCTAACATTTGCATGTGCGCATGTAAATATGCATGTTTACACATGTATACAATATTCACATCCGCGCTTGCCCCGTTGCAGACTCGGAAGTGTTGGCCATTGTGTTCTTCAACTTGATAGGTAATCGGAGGAGCGGGCTCCACGCATTATGTGATATTCGCTGCGTTTACATTTCGTTGGGTTACGCTATCTTGCACTTATGTATGTGTGCATGTGTGAGTGCGAATGCGAATGCGAATGCGAGGGCGAGTGCTAGGGCGAGTGCATGTATACATTTTTCCCTTTTTTTAACAGGCATAAGCGAATCCATCATCCCCACGGTTATCATTTCCCAGATACCCACTCACCTATGGTTCGCCAAAAAAAAAAAAAAAAAAAAAAAAAAAAGGAAAACCGCGTAACCCGTGTGCACGAGGCGCAGTCGCATATGCGTGGGTCCACACGTGAGGAAGCGCACACTTTTAGTCCTCTCTTGAGCGATTAAAAAGTAACCCCTAACCATGCATCTATGCTGCTTCTTTTCCATTCCTCCCATATGTGAAGCGTAAAGAATAACGAAAGCATCACCTCAGCCTTCGCAGTATTCGAATTGGTTTCAATGGTAATTATAAGTTTGAATAACTATGTGTTTGGCTGTTTCTTAATTAAGGAAGGTGAGTGGAAAACCTTTCTAGCGGGAACTTTCATATAGAATTCCTGCACGTTGCAAATACGTTCTGTGCTAAACGCATATGTATGTGTACATGTGTACATGTGTGAAGGTGTATATATGAATGTATATATATGAATGTACATATACGAATGCACATATGTAAATGTACATATGTAAATGTACATATATGAATGTACATATACGCTTCTTGTTTTTTTTTTCCGCCTCATTGCCATTCCATTCTGTATTTGTACTATTTGCCCCCCTGCCCCCATTCCAGAGTACCTGAAGGGTCTGTATGTATTATTTGTTTTTGTAATTCTCGTGATTGCCCTTATACTGTTGCTAATCCTGACCATTTACTTGAAGAAAAAAAGACACATCCACGTGACTCAAGGAGCAAACAATATGGACCTGACGCAGCCACTTCTTTGAAGTGTTTTGTGCCACACATTTGCATCCCTTTCCCGATCACATACAGCCTTATCGTTCCTTCCTCATCCACTTGTCATTCCCATTTTAAGAATACCATAAATTTGTAATTTTTTTGAGGAAAAAATAAAAATGTGCTTACATATATATATATATATATATATACGATAATATTGACATATGCATCTTTTTAATGAAGTTAAAATTTTTTTTTTTTTTTTTTTATGCACTTTCCCATTTTCCCAATTAAGACTTTCTATATAACTTTTGTTATTATAAATAGAGCATCCATTTAAGTAGTCTCCATGAGTATGTCCTTTTAAAATGCGATTAAGGCCTCTCCCTCCATTTCATGGCAGGTAGGGGAAATAAAGTGTTACTATCCTACACATTGAACAGCTACTTTACCCGAAAAATGTGAAAACCGTTTTGTGTGATAATGGACGAATTACGTTTTTTTACAAGCTCCCCTTTTATTTCGCTCAAAACGTGCAATTTTGATTTTGATTTAAAAACGGGTCTGTAACTTTTATATGGAGTTACCAAAATGAGGTTGTTGTGCTGAAAAAAAATTTTAATTAAGAAGAAGCATTATAGAGCCAAGCTGAATGTATTAATTCTTCTTATTCTGCAAGCACGATTTAGTCGTAGGACAATGTTACTCCTTGTCAATCCCCCATTTTTATGTAAGCTTATCGAATACATTAACAACCACGACTGAAGGTACGATTATTCATGGGCAAATAGCTGAAGAGTTACTATAGCATGCGCATTTTATAGCATTTATAATATACTTATCCTTATTTTGTTATTTTTTTAATGTTTCGTAATGGGTTGTGCTCACAATTGCGGATTGATCAGAAGATTGTTGTAAAATCGACAAGTGGTGCAGCAAGAAATGTATTGCGAACTCGCCTTCGTTGTCTAGTGGGATCAATACAAACGATTAAGCGCTATTTTAAATTTATGCAGCTAACGTTTTCCACCAGCCATTTTGGACATTATAATGGAGAAAAAAAATAAACGAAAGAAAATGAGCTAACTGGAAATAAAGGAGCGCAAAATAAAGGAACTCAGAAGGTATTTCACATGTCTGAGAATATTTAAAACGTTTTGCCTCCGTCATGTCTTCCTTTTTGCCATTTTTAGACAGCATTTTGCGTGTAATGATTACCATTTTTGTTAAAATTTGCCACGTTAAAAACTCAGTAAATGACGAAAATAATCTTCAAACGGGTGTGAACAAAATTATGAACAAGTCAGAAATAAAAGTTTTGAATGAATTAACTTGGAAGATAAGTGAATAAAGTAACGTGAAATATGGTGCAAAATGGGCATATTTTCACATGAACTTGTCAGGTCAAAATGGGGAACATAGTTATAAAAAAAAAAAAAAAAAAAAATTCTTACGAAAAAATATCATCACATTTATGTGCAAAAATAATATGTAAAAATCGTAAATATGAAAAGGGAAAAAAAAACAGTTAACTAGAACAGAATGTGTTAATTGACTACAAAACAAATGAAAAAAAAAAAAAAAAAATAAAATAAAAAAAAATAAGAGCAAATATTGACAAATTTTAAATTATTTTAAACATTTCTTCAAAAATAATGGAAAGCACATTTGTTCTCACTAAAAATTGAACATGCAAAATAGCATGCATATATACATGCTTACATACACACATACACATATACATTTTTGTACATCCTTACTTTATATATCCATATTCGTATACTCTCTGTTTTCCTTTTTCGTTTTTTCTCTTTTTTTCTCTTTTTTTCTCCTTTTTTCTCCTTTTTTCTCCTTTTTTCTCCTTTTTTCCCCCCTTTTTCCCCCCTTTTTTGGTTTTAATATTATTTTATATCGCTGAAAACCGTTTGTACACATTTGCAAAAGCATTTGAGTCATTACAAAAACAGAAAAAATTAAAGGTGTTAACTTATTCTTTAAAATGTCGTATAACAAAAATTATGGCGGACAGTTCATGGGACTCCGTCAAGCAGCAGGTAAAGCAGGAGTTAACTTGGCTATTTGTGTAGCCTTTGCAACCGTACGTATTTGCGTATGTTGCGGGAAGATGTGTTACATTTGCCTGCCTTTTTCTGCGGCCCCCCAAATGGGGGAAATGAGAAACGGAAAAAGGCGAGGCATTAAAAGCAAAGTGTGGAATATAAATGTATGTTCTCCTTCGCATCTTTGCGGACACAACATTAGTAACGACGTTCAGTTGCAAGAGTGTCGCTTTTTTATCCATTCGTTCCTATTAAAAAGTGTTTGAGTTTGTCCAAAGTTTCTGGAGTTACACCGCACTTCTGCATGCGCACGTTTGTGGCCGTACGCATTCGTATGCGCGGCTGTTTATGTGTATGTCCTCCTGCCTATTCGCCGAGGATGTTCTTGGGCAAGAGCTCCCCTTGTCACACAATACGCGTAAAACGCATAATCCGAAAGTGCATAAAGGGAAAATATGGCAACTGAAGCTAAAGGTGCGATCAAAGGTGCAACCAAGACTGCAACCAAAGCTGAAGGACAAATATGCATTTTTTTTTTTTTTTTTCCCCTTTTCTCTCCATTTAGATAAGCCCGGTCAAAATAAATTAAGTGAGCATAAGTTCAAAAAGATTTTTGATGAAAAAGAAAAAAAAAATGCCGAAAAAGTCATTTTATCCCTATCAGAATTGAGGTAATTCGACAAATTCTTTCCTTCGCACAGCTACACAAAAAGTGTACCATTTTTGCACCTTGCTATTTGCACTCTACATTTTGTGTTTTACCACATCTCTAATCATTCATATGCACCATTTGCTTCCCTTTTTTAAGAGGAATAAATTTGCCAGAACTAGAAAATGGGGAGATATACTTTTTTTGCACAGCGATATTTGACAACGATGAAGTGAAATCGGTATTAACAATCGAGTGGCTTTCTATATCCCTATTTAATGGAAATTCATCCATGAGAAGAAAAAAAAAAAAAAAAAAAAAAAAATAGACAATTTCATTTCCATATATTCGAATTACACAGCTTTACCTTTTTAATGCATTTTTTACAGTCAATGGAAAAATCGAATTATAATTCCTCGTTGGTTAAGGGACAGTTCCTGCTCCAACATTACACGCTCGAGTTCTGTGAAGAGGTAAAATTTCGTACACTACGTACGTCTTGGACATACGTCCGTGTGAATATGCATACATTCATTTCCCATCATTCATGCCGTGTATATGCCACCATTACCTGTTCATACATTTTCATGCACATTTTTTCCCCTCGTTGGGTGCTTATATAAAGCGCGTCCTTCCACGTGTTAAGACACGTCACGCAGTGAAAGATCTCTGCACCGCTTAAAAGAGTTGGAAAATATTTATATATACGTATCTTTTCCTTTCTTTTGTGTGTTCACAGATTGTGTTGAATATACCCGAGAATTCCAATTTCGTGCGATGCTATGTATCATGTCTAACAGTTACAGAAACAGATGGAAAGCGAAACATCAAACTGGAAGGAATAGGATACACAGATCCCTACAAAATTAAAGAATGTCATGTAAGAAAAGAAATAAAAAAAAAAAAAAAAAAAAAAAATAGGCACACTACCTTTTTTTTTTCATTCATTATGTGCAGTGTCTTCTTTCCTCTACTAATTTGTATCTTTTTACGTTAAACCAAACATCTATAAAAAGAAAAAATATGATAGGAAAACAACCCAATAAAAATTTTAACCAAATCACATTCCATTTTTCGTTTAATCAGATATACCCATACGCGCGATGTAAACTAAATACGGCTGTAGGAGCGCAGGAAACGCAAGGTTTGCCTTTTTCCTTACGATTTTGCTTAATATGCGCTTACATACAAAAAAAAGAAAATGCCTCCACCAGGAGCGTCTACGCGTGTGCATGCGTATGTGTACTTATATATGTTTATATACGTATGCAACGCGCGTGTATCCATTTTTGTTTCGTTGCGCCGATTATGTACACGCCTACTTTTGCACATCTACGCAGGTACCCTAAAAATGTGCGTCAAATGCGTAGAAGGCACGCATCCAGCCGTGGTGAAGGAGACGGAACCATTTAACGTTATAGAATCATTTAAGAAAAAGTATGAAACTTAAGAATGAACACTTTTTTAAACCATAAAAGGTGTCCTTTCTCTCCTCTACCCCCCCCCCTCCCCTACCTTTGCTTTTCTAGGGGCGCTTTCAAAGGAAAGCGAATAGAGGAAGCGTGGAAATGCGCGAATGTACAAAAAAAAAAAAAAAATTAACTCTTTTAAAAGAAAGACGTTACAGCGTGTTCTGCTGTCATGTTGGCACGTGGTCATACCACGTAAAATCACGTAATACCGCGTCTTGTCGCACTATTTTATTCTTCCCATTTTATTAATTTCGTTTTATTAATTCCTTTTCATTAATTGTGTTTTGTTTTTCTTTGCCGTATTTTACTCTCTCTTTTTTTTTAAGACAACACAATTTGAGTTTTAGTTGTATGACCAATTAATAAAAATAAATATATACATATATATATATGTATATATACAAGCAAATATTGTACAATGAAACAGAGCCAAAAAGAAGAAATTTGTATTTTCATTTTCGTAAGAAATGGCTAGAATGAACACATTTTCTTCTTGCATGATTTGGCTAGTTATGTTGTACTATATAAAGATATGTATATCATGTGTATTTATTAGTTTACACTTATTGTTTCCATCGAAAGGGGAAAAGAGAAAGGTATATCATAATATGTCTACCTTTTTTCCTTTTAATAAGGCAAACTTAATCACAAAGGTGAGGATTATGTAAAGCTATTTCAAAAGTATAAGTAAATGCTATACTCTTTGTTTTATTTCTTTCCCCCCTCCCTATTTTTTTTTTTTTTTTTTTTTTTCCCCCCTTAATGTGCTTTATATTTTCTGGTTAATACATTTAATCTACCTAAAACAGGAGAGTTTTTAAAGGTAGTTCTCTTACATTCTTCAATTCGCATATACATTACAGCGTAATTTTCGGGTTAAGGTGGGTACACATAAGTGTACGCCTATACAAACATTATGAAAAATGAGTTGCGAATTTTTGCATGACAACGAAATGGCACCGGGGTTCACATTTATTACATGACTGAAGGGCAAAAAGGAGAAACACAAAAAATAAAATAAAACAAAATAAAATAAAACAAAATAAAACAAAATAAAACAAAATAAAATAAAAAAAAATATGTATAAAAAAGGGGGGAACGAGAACCACTTAAAGAATAAAATTATACTTACCACATTTTAAAATTACACTTTACTATTTCGATATGGTATAATAAACGAAAATGGGGGATGAGAGGTTCGCTATATATTTCTTTCATTCATAATTACGAAGGTTGATTAATCACAGTAATACTATGATTTTGGTTACGACTGCGTTTTTCTTTTTCGTTTTGATTTCCTTTTCCTTGCCTTTTTTTTTTTTTTTTTTTTTTTTTTCGTTGGGAATACCCCTCTTACGTATATTTGTCACTTTATGACATTCTTCTAATTTTTTTCCTATGACCAAATGTATATTTAAAAGGAACCTATTTTTCTCATTGGTACACTTGGGAAGATTTATGCAGATTATGGTCGTTACTAGCTGTACGCTAACTTGTTCGGCAATTTTTGTCAATCAATTTTTACTTTTTTTTTTTATTTTTTTAATGTAATGCAGTAAAAAAAAAAAAAAAAAAAATGTGGGTATATTATATACACACATATCTTACATTAATACTACATACCTGTTGTGGCAAAGAATGAACAAAATTATAAAAAAATTGTACTCATAGTTACCGCACATTTTTCATAAAACGGTCCCAGAATTACACGTGCGTTTTCACACACCTACACTACATTCGTACTTCAGCAGTAAGAATTTTAACGATGGATGAGCTTTACATAACACGCTGCAGTTTTAAAAGAACCTTTTTTTTTCTTTTTTTATGAGTTAAGAAAAAAAAAAAAAAAAAAGAGAGAGGGACGAGAAAATACTAATATAACTAAACCCTCCATTAGTACTCTGAAGATATGTATAGCTGCACAGCATGAGAACAAGTTTAAAAAAAAAAAAAAAAAAGAACCTGAAAAAATGTGTTTGCAAATTAACACAAAATAAAATGTGTCGTACGTACAGTACACTTATAGGAACAAATGCAGGTTAACATTTTTGCATTTCAAAATTGTTTTTATTTATATATACGTAATGTAATAACTTTATTTTACTGTTTTTTTTTTTTTTTTTTTTTTTTTGCCTATTTTGCTATAGTAACTGTTATATCATCGTAAATATTGTACAGTTCTTTTTGTTTTTATTGTTTGCTTTTTAGCGATTTTTTTTTTTTTTTTTTTTTTTAATAACACATAAATATCGTTACTCGTGTACAAAATCTATCGAAAAGAAACTCGTACATTTTTACCTATACATATAAAATAATACATTTGTATATTAATATAAAACGCGTCGTGGGCCTTCGCTTTTGGTACATACTCTTAACCTGCGCTTTGTTAGTTTTGTAGGGAGTTAAAGCTGTTTGTGCCGACCAACCACACAATTCGTTTTTCATTTACCTTTTTCAGTTTCGTTTTGCCAAATTTTCGATTTGCCATTTCGCAATTCGTCATGCACGTTTGCGCGCACCAACGTGATGAACACATTGCATGCGGGATAGAAACGTACAAAAAAATTAAATAGTACTGAACTCTTTGCCTTTGTACACAGTACAATTTTTTTTTTTTTTTTCTTCAGCTATTTATGGTTAATTTTTTTTTTTTTTTTAATTCTGATTCTTCCGGCTTTTCCTACTTCCATTTTTACATATAGCAAAGCAAGCAATGAAAGCAAAAAGAGGATAAGATCAGTATGATGAAATCAGTGAAATGAGAGCATTTTTATGTACTTTTTTTTTTTTTTTTTTTTTTTCAATGCCTTAATTAATATTATGAGCTATCCCTATTAGAGTCCATTCAGTGTTGCGTTTTTACATATATACATATACACCTGTACAATTACGCTTTAACGTACACTAACGTATACTTGTATAGATATATTATGCGCGATATATCGAACGTACCTGTATACGCAAACAAGTAATTAATTATTTTAAGAGAGTATACTAATATGTATATGTATATGTATGTGTATATATGTATATATATGTATATGCATATGCATAAGCATAAGTTTATGCTTTTTAGAACATCCTAATTTGCGTATGTGTTTCAGCACATTCTACTACTTACCTCTCCCTTCTTTTTTTTCTTTTTTTTCTCTTTTTTTTTTTTTTTTTTTTTTTTATTACAATTGTGTGCGTGTATATATGTACATACGTACATTACATGCTGTAGCTATTAGTAACATATTCGCGTAGTAAATACAAATACACTTGTACGTGCTGAATGTATTGCAAAAATATTCATATGTTTATTGTGTACGCATACAGGTATTTTATATACACAGTACTATTTCATATTATATATGTAATGTGTTATTATTTCAAAAAGAGACTTTTCATTTATAAAATAGAAGAACACACTCTCTACAGTTGAAGAGAGAGGAAACCGAGCCACACTTTCTGCCTGACTTTGGCAAAAGTTAATGATTCCCACATAGACATTGTGAAATTTGCTTGTACGAATTAATTTTTTAGTTATATTCATACAACCCTTCATCGTTTGCGCAAATGCAATGCATGCGCAGCTGTACATCACCACGTCTATAAGTGTATATAATTAAATAGCTGAACATCCAATCCAATCCCATCCAATCCCATTTTTCTTTCCCATCCCCACCCCGTCTAATACATATAACATACTTATTAAAGCCTATCAGTACATTTGTAATTTAAACTTACATAATAATAAAATCTTCTTTTTTTTTTTTTTTTTTTTTTTTTAATTTTACCTTATGAATATGCACATGTTCACATTCATTTACGTCTGATTACTTTTTCAAATCCATATTACATTTTTGATACCATCATAAGTGAGTATACTTGCGTGTGTATGTATAGGTATTTTTTTTTTTTTTTTTTTTTTTTTTTTTTTTTTTTTTTTTTTTTTTTTTTTTTTTTTGCCTGGGATCGATCCTTGCGTGTACAGGTATATATATGCATGCGTTTGAGAGGTAACCAAGTTATACCTTTGAACACCACAGCCGGTTTATTAAATGTACATCAATTCGAAGTGCATGCACATATGTGAGCTCTTCAGTGAGAAAGCAGTTTAATGACAATAGCAGCATTGCGTACCGTAGATTCATAAGGGCATTTCGTGTATACCGTTATGAGCATACTTATTTTTTACTTCTTTTTTTAAAGGTAGGTAGAAAAATGAAATAGATATGTATATATATGTATGTATATATGTACGTATGTATGTATGTATGTATGTACGTATGTATGTATTATTACATTTCTGTGTGTGTGTGTGCATTTCTCCAGGTTTTTGTTTTTAAGAAAAACTGGAAGAGATATAGAGATATGTTTATATTTCCACCTATGCTCACATTTACCATTCTTTGCAATTTTGTATAATTAAATTGGGAAAAAATCACGCACACGACGCCCATCGCACTTCTTCGTATTCGTTTTTTTCATCCCGCAGGCAAACCCTTTCCACCTCCCCTCCCTTCCCCCTTCTACTCGCCCCGTTATACGAATTTTATTTTTTCATATTTTCGCTAATTCATATTTTTATTCTTTCCTTTTTTTTAATCCTTTCATTTTTTGAGTGTGTATCATTTTTAAATGCGCTTCGCTGCTGCGTAGTTTTTTTCCACAGAAAATAGTTAACTTATTTTTACATAGTGACGTTAGCACAGTTAGTGTCGTTGTATATCTCGCACGGTTACGACCATTGTAAACAACCTTTTTAAAAATAATGAGGTTTCTTTTAAAGAGTTACGCATATTTCGTGGTGAGCTTCCTGCTCGTGTACAGAACAGATGTAGCTGTTTGCGCTACGGACAATAATCAGGGGGTAAGTACATCATAAAAATAAGTATGTGTGTAACCCCCACACGCATAGGCAAATACTCACATGTGCATTTTTTTTTTTTTTTTTTTTTTTGATGCAATTACACTTATTTTGTCTTCCTTTTTTTTTTTTTTTTTTTTTTCTTTTTTGCCGTTGCAGAAGGAGAATTATTTAAATAGAACCATAAACATTTTAAATGCGGGAAAGAATGTAGCCAAGCGATATGGACACAATCATTTGAAACCCGTGCATATCTTGAGTGCCTTAGCGAAGAGCGACTATGGTATGAAGGATTTCTATGACGTGTCGATAATATGTCGTCCCCCCTCCTTCTCAGCGCCTGTTTACTCTTAGATTTGTTTGCGCCACGGGGTTTGATTTTTTTTTTTTTTTTTCCCCACCCCATTTTGGTGCCCCCTCTCTCCCCCTTCCCTATTTTGGCTTTATCTGCACATATGATCAATCTTGTTGCACCTCTTTTTCCTTTCCGTAGGTTCCAACTTGCTGAAGGAGAACAGCGTAAACACGAGTAACCTGAAAGAATACATAGATTCTGCCCTGGAGCAAACCCGAGCTGGAGCGGTAAAAAAGAAAATACTATAATGTTTGCAACCAAACGAGTATTGCTCTATTCGAGACGAGTGCGCGTGTTGTTAGCGGTTCTCTTAACCGCATCTGAGTCGTCCTAATAGTTGTGTTTGTACATCCTCGAATTGTATCACCTACCCGATGTGTATGCGCGAGCGTTGTGCGTTTGCATTTTCGCATTTTCGCGTAGTCTTCAATTTTCTTTCCCTTTTCCGTCTCCCTTTTGTAGCCTCTGGATAACAAGGTAAAAATTGTGCACTCGGATGAGACACGAGAAGCATTGGCCGAAGCAGAGTCTCTTGCTAATAAGTACAAAAGTCAGAAAGTAGATGTTGAGCATCTTTTGTGCGGTCTTATGACTGACGATTTGGTAAACGAAATTTTGAATGAAGTATACTTAACAGAGGAAGCAGTTAAGGATATGTTGAAAAGTAAATTTGAAAAATCAAAAAAAGATAAAGATGGAAAAACTGGAAATCTGTATATTGAACAGTTTGGTTCGAATTTAAACGAAAAAGTAAGAAATGGAAAATTACAAGGTATATATGGTAGAGATGAAGAAATAAGAGCTGTTATCGAATCATTATTGAGATATAATAAAAATAGTCCTGTATTAGTTGGTCAACCAGGTACAGGTAAAACAACTATCGTAGAAGGACTTGTATACAGAATTGAAAAGGGAGATGTACCTAAAGAGTTACAAGGATATACAGTAATAAGTTTAAATTTTCGTAAATTTACATCTGGTACTTCGTATAGAGGTGAATTTGAAACAAGAATGAAAAATATTATTAAGGAGTTAAAAAATAAAAAAAATAAAATTATCCTATTTGTTGATGAGATACATCTATTGCTAG
Source organism: Plasmodium ovale wallikeri (assembly GCA_900088485.1). Lineage (NCBI taxonomy): Eukaryota > Apicomplexa > Aconoidasida > Haemosporida > Plasmodiidae > Plasmodium > Plasmodium ovale. Next base: position 4,719 of record FLRD01000079.1, on the reverse strand, counting down.
GTGCTGGAAAAGCTGAAGGTGGTACAGATGCAGCAAATTTACTTAAACCTGTACTTTCCAAAGGTGAAATAAAATTAATTGGTGCTACTACCATTGCTGAGTATAGAAAATTTATAGAAAGTTGTTCAGCTTTTGAAAGAAGATTTGAAAAAATATTAGTTGAACCACCATCAGTTGAAAATACTATAAAAATATTAAGATCATTAAAGAGTAAATATGAAAGCTTTTACGGTATACACATTACAGATAAAGCTTTAGTTGCTGCTGCTAAAGTATCAGATCGTTTTATTAAGGATAGATTTTTGCCAGACAAGGCTATTGATCTTCTTAACAAGGCATGTTCATTTCTGCAAGTACAGCTATCGGGTAAACCACGTATTATTGACGTTACAGAAAGAGACATTGAAAGACTTTCCTACGAAATTAGTACCTTAGAAATGGATGTTGATAAAGTGTCTAAAAGAAAATATAACAATTTAATTAAGGAATTTGAAGAAAAAAAAGAATCATTAAAAAAATACTATGAAGAATATGTTATATCAGGTGAAAGATTAAAAAGAAAAAAAGAAATTGAAAAAAAATTAAATGAACTCAAGGAATTAACACAGAATTATATATATTCCAATAAGGAACCTCCTTTAGAATTACAAAATAGTTTAAAAGAAACACAAAAAAAATATATGGAAATATACAAAGAAACACTAGCTTATGTTGAAGAAAAAACACATAATGCTATGAATGTAGATGCTGTTTATCAAGAACATGTATCTTATATTTACTTGAGAGACTCTGGTATGCCTCTTGGTTCATTATCATTCGAATCATCCAAAGGTGCTCTAAAATTGTATAACAGCTTATCTAAATCTATTATTGGTAATGAAGATATTATAAAATCTCTTAGTGATGCTGTTGTTAAAGCTGCTACTGGTATGAAAGATCCGGAGAAACCTATTGGAACATTCTTATTTTTGGGACCTACTGGTGTTGGTAAAACAGAATTAGCAAAAACGTTAGCTATAGAATTATTTAATTCGAAGGATAACCTAATTCGTGTTAATATGTCAGAATTTACTGAAGCACATTCCGTTTCAAAAATTACGGGTAGTCCACCAGGTTATGTTGGATTTAGTGACTCTGGTCAGTTAACCGAAGCTGTTAGGGAAAAACCACATTCCGTTGTTCTTTTCGACGAATTAGAAAAGGCACATCCAGATGTTTTTAAAGTACTACTACAAATTTTAGGAGATGGTTATATTAATGATAATCACAGAAGAAACATTGATTTTTCTAACACAATTATCATTATGACGTCTAACTTGGGAGCAGAATTGTTTAAAAAGAAACTTTTCTTTGATGCAGACAATTCGGATACACCAGAATACAAACGAGTCTTTGAAGATCTTAGAATACAACTTATAAAAAAATGTAAAAAAGTTTTTAAACCCGAATTCGTTAACAGAATTGATAAAATTGGTGTTTTCGAACCATTAAATAAGAAAAATCTACACGAAATTGTTAAACTCAGATTTAAAAAGTTGGAAAAACGTTTGGAAGAAAAAAATATTCATGTTACTGTATCGGAGAAGGCAATTGACTACATCATAGAACAGTCATACGACCCAGAGTTAGGAGCAAGGCCCACCCTCATTTTTATCGAAAGTGTTATTATGACCAAATTCGCCATCATGTATTTGAAAAAGGAGCTTCTTGACGACATGGATGTGCATGTGGATTATAACAGAGCTGCCAAAAACCTTGTCATAAACCTTTCCATGGGACAATAAACTCTCCTCCCGGTACATCATCGCCATCAAACCCTTACACTCTCCTCCTCATTTTATTAACATATGTGCCTTGTAGTCTCGGTTAAGTGGTTCGAAGTCTGCGTGTACAGTAATAGCGCAGTACATGTTGTGTAAATGTATGTTGTTACCTTTATACAAAATATAGAAGAACGATTGCAAATAGAGAGGGATGATGTTTTACCCCCATGCACGACGCATGACCATTTTCAAATGAATTATGGGAGCGAGATAGAGGTTGATGACATATTATTCCATATTTTGTGCATTCACGGAACGTAAGAAAGAAAGGCAAAAGAGAGCCGCACCGATTGTTAGGAAGGAACAGCGTTATAAAATATGGCGCACATGTGCACTTGCACACATCTACACACTTGTGTTATCTTTAACCCGCGCTGCATATCCTCTTTAAACTTCTCTCTCTCTCATCATGTATATATATATATGTATATGTATGTGTATCCACCCCTCCGTCCACCACTTATTTGACAAAGTGTTGATAGAATTCCCGTGTACAATATTTTCAGTGCAAATAATATATCCACACGTCCCTGTAAATTCTTTTTAAATCCAATGCATGTTTTATGCCCATTGTTTAAGGTGTGTGTGTGTATACGTGTATGCACACATATATATATATATATATATATATACGCGTGTATGCTTGCGTGCCCATGCTAATACCCATGTTACCCCATACGGCTTACCCGTTTACCCGCCTACCCAACCTCTCCCCCTCCATTTTCATTATCGCCAATTCTACACGCATCATACGTTAATTTTTTTTTTTTCCCCATATAATTAAATTTGATGTGTACACAATGTTTTAAATTTCTTTTTAAGTATATAATTATTCATATAAGAGAAATTTTGTTTTTAAATTCCTTTACTTTGTCCAACCTTTTCTGACAATCATATTATTTTTGACTCCTTTTAATTTTTTGGAAAATTATTTTAAAAATGTAGCAAAAGTTTTATTAAAATGTGTTGAGGGGGGGCGTGGTCCCCCGGAGTTTGTCGAAGAGGCAAGGGGATGAAGAGAATAAATTAAACAGCGCGAAGAGCGTATAACGTAAGCGTTGAACAGCAGTCCACATTTGGATCGAGCTCACCATACCTAACAACCTTTTGTGTAAGAGTTCGCACAAATGAAAAGGTGTAAACGAGGATTTGTCTTCACTGCTTACAAAGGATTGGGTGATATACCTCTTCCCTTGCAATTAACTTGTTAAATACGCAGAAGAAGGTCGTATGACAATAGTAGCAAACTGTTCCTATTTGCAACCGTCGTCAAGCGTGCATGCAATGGGTACAACCGTGCATGCAATGGGTACAACCGTGCGTATGTACAAATATACCCTTTTTTGAACTCCTAATTGAAGCGCACAGAGTGTACATGCTAAAATTGTCACCATTTCCACTTTTCCCCCCCCCATTACGAACAATAAGAAGGTTGGTTGCATATACGTTGTTCTTCTCATTTACGAGCCAGCAATAAGTTTCTCTAGCCCCGCACATTATATATGACACATAGGAAAAGCGGTTTTTTTTTTTTTGGGAACATTCGCGTTATCTAGTATATTTTTAAGGGTAAGGAGTGTGTGCATTAATAGAAAAATGGCTGTTCTCACATTATGCATAAATGTTTTTTTTTTAAAGCGCTTGGTCCAGGGCTCATGCTTTCCCGTTTTTTTTTTTTTTTTTTTTTTCAAAGAACAAATATTGTTCATATATTCAGATTTTTCAATTTTACTAGCAACCTTTTCAAATAAGCGGAAAAATTTTCGGCATATTAGCAACTGCCCATTTTTTATTACGCGTAAGTGTTACACGTGACACGAATTTGTAAGACGCGTTAGATCCTTACGTTTCTTTCTTTTTATTTACAAAACATTATTAAATTAAATTACATAAAGAAATGGAATTAAAAATATGCGATTTTCTTGTAATGTTGTGAAATTAAAAATGAATAAAAAAAGCTGACGTGGAAATTTTTTTTTAATGTGCAGCTAGCTAAAAATGATATTTTTCCCCAATTTTTTTTTTTTTTTTTTTTTTTTGTTCAGGCAAAATTGTACTAAAATGTACAGCTTAAAATAATGTAATGCTGGCACATATTCTACATAAGGTTGTATATAGGCTTATTCGGTATTTCTCACTAGCATTTCGTTTCCGCGTTTTACCTCAACAGTTTTCCCCCCCTCATTTCCTTTTAGCACCAAGAAAAGGGAAAACGCAGAAATTTTACCCATTTGAACGTACACTATTTATACAAAATGTGGTATATTTTATATACATTCTGCGTGGGAAAATAGTATTGGGTACCATTTAGCTCTCCCTTCCACTATTTTTTTAGCTCAAACAATTTCTCATTCTTTTATTGATGCACAAAAAAAAAAAAAAAAAAAAAAAAAAAAACAATAGTTGTAAATTTTTATTTTTTTCCATATTTCTTTTAACCAGTGTAACGCCAAATAAATCCTAAATAAGTGTATTAAGTTTTCTTTTCTTTTTCTTTTTTTTTTTTTTTTTTATTGTTGTTTTGTTCGTTTTGTGCCTATTTTTTTTTTTTTTTTTTTCTGGAACTCCATTTAACGAAACTGTTCTCCCCCTGCGTTACCCCCATTTTTGTCAAAATAAAAAAATGTTTCATAGATTATAGATAATATTTACATGCAGTGTTACTTATTTAAGCGATTTGCGCATATATTCCCACGTAGATTTTTTTTTTTTTTTTTCGTAAATGTATAGTATATGTATACGTATATGTATATGTATACATATATGCGAATAGTGTTACTTGTATATATTTTTGTTCCTGTCGTACTCTACATGGTACCGTTTTTTTTTTTTTTTTTTTTTTTTTTTTCCTTTTATTTTATCTTTCGTGTTAAAAAAAAAAGTAATTTCTGGATGG